>ML810734.1:174673-192190 GCA_009831015.1 Picea engelmannii | reverse complement strand
GCCCCAACAGTTATTAAAGAGACCCAGAAATACAATAAAGGTGGGTTTACACACCTAGTTTGAGAAGTTGGCCCTGCAAGTGAAGAGACACTTCACATGTGCTAGACTTGTATAAATAAAGGAGGCTAGCACCTCACTTAGATACAACTCACTTGCTCAGTTTGAGAGACAAGTTCTGATCTGTTATCGAGAAAGGAGAGAGAGAGTGGCGCATATCTAGGAGAGGACTTTCTATATTAGCATAAGAGATCTCTTGGCATTGTATTGGCTATCTATATTAAGGAAGTTTTGCTAGGTTTTCTTCCCCTAGAGGGTTTCCCAGGATAAATGTTGTGTCTCTTGTGATTGTGTATTTCTCAGTGATCTTGGATTATTCTATTATTATCTAATGAAATGAAAACATCTATAATAATGGCTTAAACATTAACATCACCTTGCATTTAAACATACATTTGTTATCTAAACCCTAGTTTAAGCTTGCATTTTTGTCCCCCTTTAATTTAATGATTACTTGTTTTAAGGGCTGTTGTATTTTTCCTTATATTTGCTTGCTTTGGCTTGCCTTTCCATGCCTTTCTTTTGCATTCCATACCATGCCATGCCTTGCATTGCCTTTCCTTTCCATGCCATGCCTTGCCATACCATGCCTTGCCTTTCCTTTCCATGGTATGGTATGGTATGACATTCCTTTCCAAGCAATGCCTTTCCTTTCCTAGTCATGGTATGGTATGCCTTGCCTTGCCTTACCATGGTATGGTATGGTATGCCTTGCCATGCCATGCCTTTTCTTGCCATGGTATGGTATGGTATGGTATTTCTTTCCATGTCGTGCCATACCATTCCATGGTATGGTATGGTATGCCTTACCATGCCATGCTATGCCTTGCCTTGCCATGGTATGTTATGGTATCCTTGGCATGGTATGGCGAGGTATGCTATGGTATGCCTTGCCTTGTCATGCCATGGTATGGTATGGTATCCTTGTCATGGTATGGTATGGCATATTTTATTACATTTCTGTCATAATTTTCATCCCTTTAGGGTTGTCATGTATTGAATATTGTAGGGATGTCATGTGTCATCTTGCATTTCAACATGAATTTGTTATCTAAACCCTAGTTTAAGCTTGCATTTTTAGCCCCCTTTCATTTAATGATTACCTATTTTAAGGGATGTTATATTTGTCCTTTTCATGCCATTCCTTTCCATACCATGCCATGCCTTTCCGTGCCTTCACTTTCCATTCAATGCCATACCATGCCTTGCCTTTCCATGCCATTCCTTTCCATACCATTCCTTGCCATGCCATGCCTTGCCTTCACTTTCCATGCCTTGCCTTGCGTTCACTTTCCATGACATACCATGTCATGCCTTTACTAGATGAACAAGTTTAATACGTAAATAATGCTTGTACTAAATGAAGAAGTTTAATACGTAAAAAATACAATCAAATGATTCATTAAGCATGTAATTCTACAACTTGTTATCTCATATATCTTATATAAAAATACTTGCATGATAATTTAAATGTCATAACATAAACTCTCTTTATTCATATATCTAAGGTATCATATGTTTGTCAAACATGGATTATCATAAGTAATAGGATTTACCTATGCCTACACCTAGAGATAGACCTTGCCTTGCCTTGCAATGTCATGCCATGCCTAGCCTTGTCATGTCTTGCCTTCTATTTCCTTGCCTTTCCTTGCTTTTCCTTTCCTTTCATTTCCTTTCCTTTTCCATTATGCCACTCAGTTTGGATTTTATTCCCACAGACCAAATTGACCACATGTCCCTAAATGGATTTAGGAGGTGAGTTGCAACTCGCGATGAAACTCAAACCGAGACTCGGATGGATGAACTGTCACTTGAATTGGATCCATACCACTGAGTTTTAGCTAGTGGGGCTCCTCCATTATCATTCCTTCCACCAGAAAACTATTTGTTGGAGTATCTCAGGCACTAGGGTTTTGCGCAATGAGGCATAGTGCAATTTATGAAGAGGAGGTTGATTTTCAAGAACATTGTGTCGGGAATTTGTGGGTAGTGTAGTCGCGTGGGCCTTGGCCAAACAAACTTGCGAGAGCTTACAAAAATCAATTATGCCTCTCGGTTTGGATTTTATGCCCCCAGACCAAATTGACCACATGTCCCTAAATGGCTTGAGGAGGTGAGTTACAACTCACAATAAAACTCAAACCATGACTTGGATAGACAAACCGTTAGTTGCATGGGATCTGGAGCATCGAGTTTCAGCTAGTGGGGCCCCTCTACTGTCATTTAGTCCACCAGAAAACCGTTTGTTGGAGTATCTCGGGCACAAGGGTTTTTCTCAATGAGGCATAGTGCAATTTCTGAAGAGGATTTTGATTTTCAAGAACATTGTGTCGGGAATTTGTGGGTAGTGTATTCACGTGGGTCTTGGCCAAACATAATTTCGGGAGCTTACAGAACTTTGTTATGCTGCTCGGTTTGGATTTTATGCCCTTGGACCAAATTGGTCACATGTCCCTAAATGTCTTGAGGAGGCGAGTTGCAACTCGCAATAAAACTCAAACCGAGAATCGGATGGATGAACCGTCAATTGAATTGAATCCAGAACATCGAGTTTCAGCTAGTGGAGCCCCTCCGCTGTCATTCCATCCACCAAAAAACCGTTTGTTGGAGTATCTCAGGCACTAGGGTTTTGCTCAATGAGGCATAATGCAATTTATGAATAGGAGGTCAATTTTCAATAACACTGTGTTGGGAATTTGTGAGTAGTGTAGTCACGTGGGCCTTGGCCAAATAGATGTGTGGGAGCTTACAAAACTCCATTATGCTGCTCGGTTTGGATTTTATGCCCCTAGACCAAATTGGTCACATGTCTCTAAATGGCTTGAGGAGGCAAGTTGCAACTCACGATCAAACTCAAACCGAGACTCAAATGGACGAACCGTCAGTTGCATTCGATCCAAAGCACTGATTTTTAGCTAGTGGGCCCCCTCCATTGTCATTCCATTGACCGGAAAAAAATGTTTATTGGAGTATCTCAGGCATTAGGGTTTTTCTTAATGAGGCATAGTGCAATTTTTGAAGAGGAGGTCGATTTTCAAGAACACTGTGTCAGGAATTTGTGGGTATTGTAGTCATGTGGGCCTTGGCAAAAAACAATTGCGGGAGCTTACAAAACTCTGTTATGCAGCTCAATTTGGATTTTATGCCCCTAGACCAAATTGGCCACATGTCCCTAAATGGATTGAGGAGGTGAGTTGCAACTCTCAACAAAACTCAAACTGAGACTCAAATGGATGAACCGTCATTTGCATTGGATCTAGAGCACCGGGTTTCATCTAATGGGGCTCTTTCACTGCCATTTCGTCCATCGAAAAACCATTTGTTGGAGTATCTATGAAACTAGTGAAGGCATGGAAAGCCAAGGCATGGCATGTGAAGGCATGGAAAGGAAAGTCATGGGAGGGCATGGAAAGGAAGGGTAAGGCATGGGAAGTAAATAAAAGGAAAGGAATGAGAAGGCAAGGCAAGTGACGGCATGGTAAGGCAAGGCATGGCATGGCAAGTGAAGGCAAGTGAAGGAAAGAAAAGACAAGGCAAGGCATGGAATGGGAAGGCATGGAAAGGAAAGGCATGGGAAGGCAAGGCAAGGAAAGGAAAGGCATGGGAATGTGATGCATGTAAAGGAAAGGAAAGGAAAGTGAAGGCATGGAAGGACAAGACATGACATGGAAAGGCATGGCATGGAAAGTAAAGGCAAGGCATGAGAAGGCATGTAAAGGCATGGGAAGGAAAAGAAAGGCAAGGCATGGGAAGGAAAGACAAGGCAAGGCAAGGCATGGGAAGGCAAGGAAATGAAAGGAATGGTAAGGCAAGAAAAGACATGGAAAGGAAAGGCATGGGAAGGAAAGGCAAGGCAAGGTAAGGAAAGTGAAGACATGGAAAGGCAAAGCATGGCATGGAAAGTGAAGGTAAGTGAAGGAAAGGAAAGGAAAGGCATGGAAAGGCAAGGAAAAACAAGTGAAGGAAAGGAATGTGAAGGCAAGGAAAGTCAAGTGAAGGCATGGCAAGGCAAGGCATGGGAGGGCATGGTATGGTAAGGCAAGGAAAGAAAAATAAAGGCAAGTGAAGGCATGTCAAAGAAAGGCAAGGAAAGGCATGGCATGTAAAGTGAAGGCAAGTGAAGGTAAGACAAGGCAAGGCAAGACATGGGATGGAAAGTGAAGGGAAGTGAAGGAAAGGAAAGGAAAGGCAAGGCATAGCATGGGAAGGCATGGAAATAAAATGCATGGGAAGACATGGCAAGGCAAGGCATGTGAAGGTAAGGAAAGCTAAGACAAGGCATGGTATGGTAAGAAAAGAATATGCAAGGCATGGCAAGGCAATGTAATGAAAGGCATGGCATGGCATGGAAACGAAATGCATGGCATGACAGGGCAAGGCAAGGTAAGGAAAGGAATGCAAAGGCAAGGCATGACATGGTAGGGCATGCAAAAGCAAGGAAATACAAATAAAAATATAAAAACCATTAAAACAAGTAATCATTAAATGAAAGGGGGCCAAAAATGCAAGATTAAACTAGGGTTTAGATAACAAATGCATGCTAAAATGCAAGATGACACATGACAACCCTACAATATTCAAGACATGACAACTGCTAGTCCCTAAAGTTGTCCTTGATTTCTAAGGGCAAGCTAGGGCACCTCAATTATTGAAATAATTTATATTTGTAGGTTTTTTGGGTTTAAATGTTGGTTTATGGGTTAAGTAGTGGATTAAATTAGATAACATAAGATTTTGGTTACAAAATCATATTTACACAACATTCACTTAGTTAATGTCATTCACTCTAATCATTGGGTTTGAAACATGTTTGAAAAATGACTTCTCATGTGCTACCAGAATAGCGCTATTCTAGTAGCGACTCTGTTTTGTATCTCGTACCTAGATAAATGCCTTGCCTTTCCTTGTATATCGTACCTAGATAAAGACAAGGCAAGGAAAAGCAAGGCAAGACAAGGCAAGGCAAGACATGACATGGCATGGTAAGACAAGATAAGGAATGACAAGGAAAGTGAAGGCAAAGAAAGACATGGCATGGTAAGATAAGGCAAGGCATGGTAAGGCAAGGAAAGTGAAGGAAAGACAAGGAAAGGCATGGCATGGAAAGGTGTGGAATGGAAAGTGAATGAAAGGAAAGGCATGGGAAGGCATGGCAAGGCATGGGAAGATAATTAAAGGAAAGGAATGGGAAGGTAAGGCAAGTCAAGGAAAGGCATGGAAAGTGAAGGAAAGGCAAGGAAAGGCATGGCATGGAAAGGTATGCAATGGAAAGTGAAGGAAAGGAAAGGCATGGGAAGGCATGGGAAGGCATGGAAAGGCATGGGAAGATAATTAAAGGAAAGAAATGGGAAGGTAAGGCAAGTCAAGGAAAGGCATGGGAAGGCAAGGCATGGAAAGGAATGGCAAGGCAAGGCAAGGCATGGCATGGGAATGCATGACAAGGAAAGGCATGAGAAGGAAAGGCAAGGAAAGGCAAGTGATGGGAAGGCAAGGAAAGATAAGGCAAGGCAAGCCATGGCATGGCATGGTAAGGAAAGGCAAGGCATGGCATGGAAAGTGAAGGAAAGGCAAGGCAAGGAAAGTGAAGGCATGGCAAGTAAAGGAAAGGCAAGGAAAGACAAGGCATGGCATGGCAAGCTATATTTTAACAACAATCAAAATATTTTATATACCAAAATATTTTAAGGCAAGGAATATTTTAACAACATTCCAAATATTTTAACTACAATCAAAATGAAGCCAAAATTATTACTTTTACATACTTATGGTCATTCAAGTAGACCATCGAGATCACTTATAATACCGACGGTCTCCATTAACTTCTCGTGCTCAGAGTAAGACAAGAAGTATCGTACCTTTGATGAGTTATTTCTTGGCATTGTTTGAGGTTGGAGGTTTGTTCCAAGAACCAAGTTTGTAAAGTGGTATAAGACTTGACTTGGTTTATAATCTTGAAATACATAACCACCTTTTTTTCGTGTTCTTTCATCCAGTGTAAGATATTCTCCTTTAATAACCATTGACCCAATTAGAAATTCAATTCCTTCGAAGTCTGTTACTGATCGCATGAGGGTCTGCTTTCCCTCTAAGCATCGTTCCAATCAATAATCAGTTCCCCATTTATTATCTCTTGGGGAAACCACTACGTATATGTGCCTTGGAAAAAAAGGAGTGCCAAAATGTGAGTCCACTAAATGACCAAAGAATAAAACATTAATGCTTGTTATTCAAAATTTAATAGAAGGAATCAATGAAGCTGGCAGTACGAGATCTCAGACATGATCATAACCTGTTGAAATAATTGATTGGTCCTATTATCGCACAATTTGTACTTGCCCAAATCCCAAGGTAAGTGAATGCAAGATTGACATAATAGGGGGTGACCTATCACTGTCACCTTAATAGGAAACCCCTTTCTATTTAGGAGTATATCAAAGTTACCCCAGGGAAGACGTCCCCAGGGACCTAAAGGGATGATAAGACTAAGGAAAGGATGCAAGAAAACCCCCTCTCACTGGTCACTCAAGTCAAAAGGTTCTTAAGGTATTTAAGGGATGAAGCAACGGTAAAAATAGAGTGTACCTACCCAGAAGAAGACAACAAAGAAAATATGGCAGCTTTCAAGTACAACATATGATGTTAGTGCTTCTTAAGACCACGAACCTTCAAAAAATAGGCTAGCTGATATAAGTTGTAGCAATGAAATAGTTTATAACAACAATAAGTATTTTGTAACAACCACAAAAAATATGCCCTGAAATTACTTGAAAAAGGAAAGAAAATGTAGCTTTAATTAGGCTGAATGATAATTAATTGTCGAAAACAAATTTGACAATGTCTAACTAGAATTTTATGTCACTTATGCAGAGAATTTTCTGCAATTAGATGGATGTAGCAATATTTTGTAACAACAACAAATTCTAGCGCTCAAAATTGCAAGGAAATACTATGTAAACTTATCATTTATCTAGTAGATTGACTGGCAATTGTCACAAGCAATTTCTGAGTGAGATAGGTGCAAGTTATGTAGGTGAATTCAAAAAATTAGCATGAATTAGTATGGTTGTAGCAATGATTTGCAACAACAAGTTAGTTAATGAATTAGTCTAGTTTAGGGTTAGTAGACGTTAGAAAAAGATTCAAGGAAGAGAGTTTGAGTGTTTAATCAATCCTTCAATAAGAGAGAGGCTAGAAATAGTGCCTTCTAGGGCTTATGGAGTCAAGTGGACAACTTCTTCTAAAGATGCAAATAAATTTTGATAGTGCACAAAAGTCAAAGAGGAATGCATAGGATAAGTATTAACTTAAGTCCCCCTATGTATTTTCCTCCAGAAAACAAGATACTAGGGTGTAGGAAATTCTAGGCCCTATAATCTTGCTCTCCTTAGGCTTCTTATGGGATAAGAACTTACAAAAATATAACTTGGTCAAAACCTTAGAGTGCTAGGAAACTAGGGCTCTAGGGTTTCACTAGTTACTAGATCAATTCAATGAAAAGCTTGGCAAATAGAAAGTAAGAAAGTAACAATTTAAGTTCCTTACTTCAAGCACTAAGCATATCATGCAATTTAATAATCTTGTATGAGGAAATAAAACCATACATAAACCGTTCAATAGATGAAAAAATATGCAGATTTTACCTACTTGCACCAAGAATAATCATGAAATACCATGCAAGATCACCATAAAAGCTTCCAGGATTGATCCAACTTGAAAAAAATCATCCTTATACAGGAATGCACCTCACAATTTCAGCCAATATACCTTCTAGGGTGAAAATTTCAGACCTCTCCTCTTGTGTGAGGAGTTGTGATGTAAAAATGAGAGTACTTTATGTTTATTTATACATAATTTTGACCTTTAATTATTTTTCTGGTCAAAATAAGGTCGACCTAGCCGAATTACATTAAAATACAGTTTTTACATAAATAAAAAATAATTAACCCCTGAAATCATCTCCAAGGGTGACGCCATGTCCTTATAGGGTGACGTTAAGCCCCCAAAGTGGAACGTTGGGCTCCAAAAGTAGAATGTTTGGCCTCCAAAGGCTTTGGATGATGCCCATATGTTCCAACTAGCTCACAACTTCCCTCAATATGCAAACCCTAGCTCTAGATGACGTCTAGGATCATAATGGTGACATCATGGGCTCTCAAAGGTCAACGTCCAGGTGGAAGAGCAAGATCTCCCTGGGTCTAGGTCTGCCATAGTGTCTCCAAGGGAAACATCCTTCTTTCTTCCTAGTGAAAATTTCTAATGTCTTCTTGCCTCTGGCTGGGGTTACAACATCCATATTTGGGATTTTAGCCCCATGGAGGTCCAAGCTAATCATTCCCCCATGTGTACCTGTCCACGGGGAAAAGTCTTGTAGCAACAAAAAATACGCCCTCCAGGGGTTCATAAGTCATAGGGATCATAACATGTAAATCAAATTTAATAATTAAATTACCCAAACATGTGCATCAAACCCCCCTTTACCTAGATAAATGCTTAAAGACGTTATGCATTTTAACAAGTCAGGTTTGGAGAAGGTCTCACGATGTCCTATTGGGTTAATCGTCCATAAGTTTGGGGTATTTCCCAGGTGAGAACCAATCTAGGTCATGTAAGTGTATGTGACGTGGCATGGGGTAAGTGTTTGGGCATGGGGTGAAATGATAATAGGGAAATGTAGATCTTACCTTTGGGTGCCTTTGTAGAGGGAGAGCTACACCGTGTCATAGATGCCATATTTTTTCCTATCCCATTCAATGCCTTTTATTCTTAGCTTCATTTCTTTTGATCTTTTTATTTTATGCTTCAAGGGAAGAGTTAAGGGACACTATCTTGGCTTGGTGACTAGCGGTGACAACGTTATCCACAAGCATTTCACGGAGATGAGAAGGTTGGCTCGTGATGAGACCCCCTTTCTCTTGGATATGCCACCAAGAGCCACTACCTTGGTTTGGTGACTAGATAGAAGGTAGTGTCACACCACTACATGCCCATGGTCATAACATGCCGACTCATGATGAGACCTCCCATCTACCAACTAATAACTTGAGTGTTTGTTTATCTTATGGGTTCCCTTTTCTTACTGAGAAGTGTTTTACTACTTTATCGGGAATCCCTGGGTGAAGCATCTCAAAGTTTTAATTTTTGGCTTTTAACTCTTTCTAGCTACTTTTATCCTCTAGGACTTTAGCCCCTTCTTCCCACAAGGTAAGGTACAACCCTTCCTAGTGTGGAAAATACCAATGCTCGAACAAAGGTAGGGGGGAAATGAGATGAATAAAGATGGAAAGTGGCAAGTATGGAGGGAACAAACGATGACCTTTCATATACCTTCCCAGTGGCAACCCATCCTAAAGGGAGATCAACTTAGTAGGGCATCATGTCACCCTTCCAGGTATGAACAAGTTAAAGAGCATAATTTCCAAGAAAACCTTATGAAATGAAGGAGAATTCAATGCAACATATTCAAGTGATTAAATAATCATAATGACACATACCATGATACCCAGACTCGTTACCTCATTGAGAAAGACTTACTTCTACTTCAGAACCAAGTTGGTGGGATGGATACTGCTTCTTCTGATAAATGGGTTGCATTGAAGAAAAGAGGGGCCCTTCGGGGCCATGCTCAAGTCATCCAATTCTCGAAACTCCATGTATAGGACCTGTTGGCCTCGTGACATGATCTCCTTATTTATCCCTAGGGTAGGGGATAACATATGGCTCCAACTCAGGGACATGTTCTCACTGTAGACAGCATGAGAACATCAACATCTCTGGTATGACTTGTGCCTTCTATATCTCAACAAAATGCATTAATAATCCTTAGGGTGGTGATATCACCCCTTGCTCATATATGATATAAAAAAATAAAGAGAATCATAAACATGCGTATATACATAATGGATAAAAACAATACGAAAGTGAAACTACAACTATACTAGCATGATATGCATATGGTATATACAATGGTTGCAAATTCCTACCTACCTCTACTTACCTATTGGTTGAATGCTAGGTGTAGTCAAATAACCAATGAAAGCATCCTAGCAATATCTCATAATAAATTCCTATGTTCTTCATCATAAACCAAAACAATGACACATCAAGCACAAAAATAACATGAGTTAGAACATGCATCACATCATCAGAAATCATAAAGTCTAGCTCATGGAGGCGAGAGGGAAGGACAAAATTATGCCAATTCAAACTTCTAGGAAATTTCTCAATCCATATTAGAAATGGATCATGAAAAATCAAAGGCTCAAAAGACTGACTCAAAGAGTCTGAAGGTTGGCTACCTTGGATGTCATCACATCCCGAGGTCTGGGAAAGGAATAGTAATAACCTGGAGGATGACTAACAATTTCTCAAGTGAAGGATGAAAGACTGAGACAATAAAATTCTTCTTAAGGTATTCAACCTACCCTTGGATTCTAAAATAAGGATTTTCTCCGGAGAAAACTCAAGATAAGGGACATGTTTCCCAACTACACCCTTAGTGACATAATGAGGTAAAGTAGTCGAAGGGCGCTGGACAACCTTGTCACAAGTATCCTGCTTTAGGCAAGAAACACCCTCACCTTTATCAAAATTTGAGCATAATGGTGGTTGAAAATATTCTTCATATAATGAATCCAAGTGTTCAAAGGAATACTCATCAAATTCCTCAAGGTATGACTGAAAATCATTAGGATAATATTGCACTGGATCATCCTTGGGTGCTTGGAAAACTTCTATAATTATATCATCATCTTGTTTCCAAGCATAAAAATTATTAGGAACATCATAGGATTGTTGTAAAGGCAACATTCAAAAATATCCTTCCATATCATAAATGGGATCCTCATTAGAACCAATCACATCCCACTTATGTCTTCCAACATGTATGAACTCATCATATTATCAACCATGTCACTACCTTTATCATAACATGAAGTATTTAATGCATCCAAGGGATGCTCTAGTACTTCTTCACTTTCCAAATCATAAAATAAAGCATCATCAAAATATTGGAAAGGGAAATAACTTACCGTATTCACTTCTTGTTGTGCAGGAGCGTCAATGTCTTGGATGACTTCATCAAATGGAATAGGGTCCAATACATCATCCCCAAAACTCATTTCTTTAATCATGTCTTCATCAAAAAATGAAGGACCTAGCTCTTCCAAGGGTTCCTTTACTTCTTCACCTTCTAAATCATAGAATAAAGTGTCATCAAAAAACTGGAAAGGAAAATGACTCACCTCATTCTCTTCATCTTGTGCAAGAGATATAAGATCTTGGAGAGATTCATCGAACAAAGGATTGAATACTAATGCTTCATCCTCATAATTCACTTCTTTAGTTAAATATTTACTGCATTCTATCGAATCATGGGAAAAAACGTGTTCCTCTTCAAAGGGTTGAAAACTTTCTTCATAAATATCTCCTTCTATATTAGATAATTATTGGTATTGAGTATGGTACACATCCCTGAGATCTTCCACAATCTCAGTGGTGAATCCTTCATCCTCTAGGGCTACTATGAGATTTTGAAGGATATCTTTATATGTATGGCATTGTGGTTTGACAAACTCAATAAACCTACTGATGAGGTCTACGAAAGATGATATATCCCTATCTTCACAACAACCCTTAAACCAATCTTGCAAAAAATATGGCACAAAAAGTATGAACATTTTTACTAGAACATCCTCGCCTTCCAATTCTATCTCACTTATATACATCAATAATTATACAATGTGAGTAATTAGGAGGCCTTCAAATCTTGGAAAGTTGTTTAACCATTTTGCATCAAAATAATGCGGGTATCCTTGAAAATTTTTGAAATCAATAGTCAGATACACTTGTTCCTAGGGCGCCATGATTTCATAACTTGGAAATATCAAAATTGAGAGTAAGGTGGCACCTTGGAAAAGGTTAGTGGAGTTTCCAGATATCCTCTTAAGTATTATCAAAGGGATGAGGGAATCAACCTCAGTGGAGTCGCCATGTAAGTTTTGTGAAAAGAAGTCTTTGGATAAAGGATTACCGAAAAAGTGTCATTGAGGAATATTGACTCAGTGTTCCCAGACAACGACGCCAAAATGTTATCACACAATCTGTACTTGCCCAAATCCCAAGGCAAGTGAATGTAATATTGGCATAACAGGGGGTTACCTATCACTATCACCTTAATAGGAAACCCGTTTCTATTTAGGAGTATATCAAAGTTACCCTAGGGGAGATGCCCCCAGTGAACTAAAGGGACGATAAGATTAAGGAAAGAATGCAAGAAAACCCCCCTCTCACTGGTCACTCAAGTCAAAAGGTTATTAAGGTCTTTAAGGGATGAAGAAATGGTAAAAATGGAGTGTACCTACCCAGAACATGAAAACAAAGAAAATATGGCAGCTTTCAAGTACAACATACGATGTTAGTGATTCTTAAGACCATGAACCTTCAAAAAATAGGCTAGCTGATATAAAGTTGTAGAAATGTAATAGTTTATAACAACAATAAGTATATTGTAACAACCGCAAAATATATGCCTTGAAATTGCTTGAAAAAGACAAGAAAATGTATCTTTAACTAGGTTGAATGATAATTAATTGTCGCAAGAAAATTTGGCAATGTCTAACTAGCATTTTATGTCACTTATGCAGAGAATTTACTGCAGTTAGATGGCTGTAGAAATATTTTGTAACATCAACAAATTCTAGTGCTCAAATTTGCAAGGAAACACCATGTAAACTTTGCATTTATCTAGTAGATTGATTGACAATTGTCACAAGCAATTTCTGAGTGACCTAGGTGCAAGTTATGTAGGTGAATGCAAGAAATTAGCATGAATTAGTATGGCTGTAGTAGTGATTTGCAACAACGTCAATTTAGTTAATGAATTAGTCTAGTTTAGGGTCAGTAGAAGTTAGCAAAAGCTTCAAGGAAGAGAGTTTGATTGTTTAATCAATCCTTCAATAAGAGAGAGACTAAAACTAGTGCCTTCTAGGGATTATGGAGTCATGTGGATGACTTATTCTAAGGTTGCAAATCAATTTTGATAGTGCACAAAAGTCCAAGAGGAATGCATAGAAGAAGTAGTAACTTAAGTCCCCCTATGCATTTTCCTCAAGAAAAACAAAATACAAGGGTGTAGGCAATTCTAGGCCCTAGTGCCTTGTTCTCCTTAGGCTTCTTATGGGATAAGAACTTAGGCAAAGATAACTAGGTCAAAACCTTAGAGTGCTAGGAAACTAGGGCTCTAGGGTTTCACTAGTTACTAGATCAATTCAATGAAAATCTTGGCAAATAGAAAGTAAGAAAGTAGCAATTGAAGTTCCTTACTTCATGCATTAAGCATATCATGCAATTTCATAATATTATATGAGCAAATAAAATCATACATAAACCATTCAATAGATGACAAAATATGTAGATTTTACCTACTTGCATCAAGAATAATCATGAAATACCATGGAAGATCACCATAAAAGCTTCCAAGATTGATGCAACTTGCAAAAAATCATCCTTATACAAGAGTGCACCTAACAATTTCAGCCAATATCCCTTCTAGGGAACAAATTTCAGATCTCTCCTCTTGTGTGAGAAGTTGTGATGTAAAAATGAGAGTACTTTATGTTTATTTATACATAATTTTGACCTTTAATTAATTTTCTGGTGAAAATAAGGCCGACCTGGCCAAATTACATTAAAATCCAGTTTTTACATAAAAAAAAAATAATTAGCCTCTGAAATCATCTCCAAGGGTGACATCATGTCCTTATAGGGCGACGTTAAGCCCCCAAAGTGGAACGTTGGGCTCCAAAAGTATAATGTTTGGCCTCTAAAGGCTCTGGATGATGCCCATACGTTCCAACTAGCTCACAACTTCCCTCAATATGCAAACCCTAGCTCTAGATGACGTCTAGGGTCATAATGGTGACATCATGGGCTCTCAAAGGTCAACGTCCAGGTGGAAGAGCAAGACCCCCCTGGGTCTAGGTATACCAAAGTGTATCCAAGGGAAACACCCTTGTTTCTTCCTAGTGCAAGTTTCTGATGTCTTCTTGCCCCTGGCTAGGGTTACAACATCCATCTATGGGATTTCAGCTCCATGGAGGTCCGAGCTAATCATTCTCCCATGTGTACCTGTCCACTGGGAAAATTCCTATAGCAACAAAAAATACACCCTCCAGGGGTTCATAAGTCATAGGGATCATAACATGTAAATCACATATAATAATCAAATTACCCAAACATGTGCATCAAACCCCCCTTTACCGAGACACATGCTCAAAGATGTTATGCATTTTAACAAGTCAAGTTTGGAGAATCTCCCAGGGTGTCCTATTGCGCTAATCCTCCTTAATTTTGGTGTGTTTCCCATGTAAGAACTAGTCTAGGTCATTTAAGTGTATGTGGTGTGGTGTGGGGTAAGTGTTTGGGCATGGGGTGCAGTGATAATAGGGAAATGTAGATCTTACCTGTGGGTGCCTTTATAGAGGGCGAGTTGCACCTTGTTATAGATGACACATTTTTTCCTATCCCATTCAATTCCTTTTATTCTTAGCTTCATTTCTTTTGATATTTTTATTTTATGATTCAAGGGAAGAGTTGAGGGACACTTTCCTAGATTGGTGACTAGAGGTGACAACATTATCCACAAGAATTTCATAGATATGAAAAGGTTGACTCATGATGAGACACCCTTTCTCTTGGATATGCCACCAAGAGCCACTACCATGGTTTGGTGACCAGATAAATGGTAGTGTCACATCGTTACATGCCCATGGTCATAACAAGCCGACTCATGATGAGACCTCCCATCCACCAACAAATACTTTGAGTATTTGTTTATCTTATGGGTTCCATTTTCTTACTGAGAAGATTTTTACTACTTTCTTTGGAATTCCTGGGTGAAGCATCTCACAGGTTTTATTTTTGGATTTTAACTCTTTCCAACTACTTTTACCCTCTGGGCCTTTAGCCCCTTCTTCCCACAAGTCAAGGTACAACCCTTCCTAGTGTGGAAAATCACAATGCCCGAACAAAGGTAGGGGGGAAAATGAGAGGAATAAATATGGAAAGTGGTAAGTATGGAGGGAAAGAATGATGACCTTTCTTAGACCCACCTAGTGGAAACCCATCCTAAATGGAGATCAACTTACTAGGGCATCATGTCACCCTTCCAGGTATGAACAAATTAAAGAGAATAATTTACAAGAAAATGTTATGAAATGAAGGAGAATTCAATGCATCATATTCAAGTGCTTCAATAATGAGAGTGACACATACCATGATACCCAGACTCATTACCTCATGGAGAAAGACTTACTACTACTTCAGGACCATGCTCATGGGACAAATACTTCTGCTACTGATAAATGGAATGAACTAAATAAAATAGGGGCGCTTCGGGGCCATTCTCAATTCATCCGACTCTCAACACTCCATGTCTAGGACATGTGGACCTCAAGACACGATCTCGTTAGTTATTCCTAGGGTAGGGGATAATAGGTCCTCCTCCAACTGGGATAATTCCATAGTTATACATTGACCAATGGGGAGTGTTAGACGATCCCATCTATCAACCCAGTCTGTCGATTCACAATCATCCCATTCATTACTACTACATGGACGACATAAGAAAGAGAGTTTTCTTGTCCATATTTCAACTATTGCATTGTTTGATGTTCTAACTGAATGGAATCCATGAGTGGCCTGGATTGTTTTTCATTCATACCACTATGATCGATCTACATCGACCACCTCCAAAAAATATCTATGTACATGTCCTTTCCTGTGTGATTAGTGTCCACGGGTTCATGTTCCATCTCCCATTACTGAAGAACACCATTCAACAATGGATTTTGCATCTCGAATGAGGGAAATAGTTGTGAACTTCATTTCTTGCATGCATAACGCTTTTTTTTATGCATGCACCTGCTCCATCATGCTCCCCTTTCCAGTTCCCAGACTCAAAATAGTTCCAAATGTGTGGTACCTTTAGTTTTTTGTGAAACATACACAACCATTGAAATACATGAGAATTTTTGAATTGGCTTGCGCAAACATATGACCAAATCCAATGTTGATACATCTGTATGTTCTTCTCCTTAAGATGATTGTATAACAATTGAAAAACATATTGTACGTAGGCTAAGTGATGGCACCGATCATCGTTTATGTAGAAGTGATACTCTTTCTGTTGAAATATGATCAAATCCCCTTTTGTTGATTGATCTTGTTGGGTCTTTTATATGAACAAATCCCCTTTTGTTGATTGGTCAAACCGTAGTTAGGCGGCCCCTATGGCTAATTAAAGTGGTTTTAGTCACTAAGTGAAGAAGTCGGCCGAAATTGGTGAAGAGACACAACCCTAGCGCCTATCTTCTAGTATAAATAAGAGTGGATGATATCTCATTCTTATACTCACTCAAGTCACTAATCTAGTGCACAAGTTTTGGATATTATTGAAGTTAGAAGAAGGAGAAGAGAGAGGAACATGCTTGGTCATGGATATTCTTGGTGATTTGGTATTTTCTCTTAGCATTGTATTGACAATGTATATTAAGGAAGTTTTTACTGGGTTTTCTCCCCACTACTACATATTTAAAAAATTGTGACTACTACTTGCGACAAAAGTACTCTTTTGTCGCAAAATTCAAGAGAAAAAGTTCAATTTTTCAATTTTGTTCTAAATCCACCCCGTATTCGTCACTGTATCGATGACACCAAAATTTTGTCTATTTTGCGACGATCATCAATATGGTGGACTATTGTCTCTATTTCGACGAACTTGTGTATTCTTCACAAGAGTGACGCTCACTATTGACTGTTACACTTTTTGATACTGTCCATATTGACCGTTATACATTTTGACAAATTCTAAATTGCTATAGTCAACATTCGTCACAAGAGCGACGATATGACCATTATAACCGTTACATTATTTGAGTGACCTAAATATAACAAATAAATAGGTCAAAATAAAAGAAATATTTAGGTCACGGTCATCGCAATTGTGACAACAATGACCTAAATTGACCTATAAATATTTGATGATTTAAAGATGTTGTGACAATATTGCTATAACAACGACGGTTCCGAAAGGGTATTTTTGTGCTGAAGTTGTGTGGAAGAATGTCACAGAATATAGTTAGAGGTGGGGAAAAAAGTAAAGTTGGTGAAAAGGGTGATGTTAGATGTTATTGCCCTTGCAAAAAATGTTGCCTCATATGTCCCGTAAGAATTTTAATAGCAACAAATACAAAACTTTGTAGGAAATATGGGCACATTGATGGTGGATTAAATGAATATCATCCCATGGTAATTAGCTATATATTCATTACTTGTTTTTATATTGTCAATTTTATATAAAATTATATATATGTGTATATATTGTTTGAATGTTTGTTATAGTATACACTAATTTTGCATGATTGTTTGTAATTATAAAGTTAGAGTTTCCCTCTAACTTTC
>ML810734.1:162350-174475 GCA_009831015.1 Picea engelmannii | reverse complement strand
AAAACAGAATGTTCGCAATGTCTTATCAGTAGATATCGAACCGATCAAGTAACAAAAAGGGTGCCTCGAAAGGTTCTTCGTCATATTCCCATAACTTCACGTTTGCAGCGATTTTTCAGGTGTGAAAGCATAGCACAATTTATGGATTACCATGCATGTAGAAAAAGTGGAGATGGTGTTCTTCAAATGTCTGTCGATGGTTCTACATTTAGGGAAATTGAGGAAAAATGGGTAGATTTCAAAGATGAACCTCATAATGTTAGTCTTTCATTAGTAGCTGACGGTGTTAATCCATTCATAGAGCTTAGGTATATTTACTCAGTGTGGCCTATTTTTGTTATCAACAATATCATTACTCCTTGTATGCCAATAAAGGGGGAGCACATAATGTTGACAATGATTGTTCCAGGGATTTGTTTACATTAATTTTTTGAATGTAACATTTTCATATGTTTCAATTTTTGCATAATATTTTTTGTTTATTTATTTACTTATATATATTACATGATATCATTATTATAGTAATTATGTGTAATTTCAAACAATTAGCCGGTAAGTACCATGTTAAATATATGAATGTATATATCGAGCCTCTTATTGATGAGCAACTAAATTTATGGGCTGGCATCACAATGTATGACATATGTAAACCAATCGGGGAGAAGAAATTTAAATTCCATGGAAACTTTTATGGACAATTCATGATGCCCCTGGACTAACACATTTTTGTGGTATGTAGCATTCTAATATTGCTATTTAATACTATATAATTTTTTAATGTTATCATGGTGCATGTTTAATTTTTAAATAATCTCATCATATAATTGACATTAATCCATTTGTTGTAGGTCTTGAAACAAAGGGTAAATTTGCTTGTCCAGTTTGTGGCCCTAAGATGAAGTATCATCATTCAAAAAGTTTAGGAAAGGTGGTGTTTGATGAGTATAGGAACCTCCTCCCTAATAACCATAGGTATCATACTACTAAAAAACATCTTTTCAATGGGAAAGAAGAGACTGGTTTAAAACCACAAAGAATGACACCTCACCTATGGAGGTTGGAATATAATAGAAATCATCAAGGTACTCAATTTATTTATGTATCGTAGACCATGTAATGTTTTGAATGTTTATTTTAATCATTGAATTTATTTTACCATATTTGATAATTATTTTTGTGATTTCTTTTATGCTTCATGAAGGCCACAATAATAATGAAGGTATTAATAATGGGCTTCCACGAGGAATGAAATGTTATCCCACTCAATTCATGAGGTTGCCTTACTATGAGGAGATAAAAATAGCTCATTTGTTGATACAATCCATATCAGGAAGAATGTGACAAAAACGTTATGGCGAATCATAGATGGTAGAAGGGACAAAGAAAAAATTGCCAAAATTTGTATTGACATTCAGGAAGCCAATCATGCAATGCAAAGTGTGATCTGATATTAAAATAGATCAGATGGAGTACTAGACCCAAATAACCTTCCATGGTTATTAACAGAGCAACAAAGCAATGCTGTAAAATAGGTCATTCAAATAATTAAATTTCCCACAGGTTTTGCTTCAAACATAAATAATATCTTAATGAAGAAAGGTGAATTTGGTGGGGTAAAACACATGATTGACATACCTTCATTAAGGTAATAATTTTGGTACACACACACACACACACATTGGCCTTATACATCTTTTATTTTATTTTTATTTTTTGTTGTCTACTTTGGTCGAAACAAATAACGATTCATTTTTTTGTTACAGTATGTTCTACCGCTATATCTCCCAAATGACTTTGAAAACAATGTCAAACACATTATATATGATATTGAAAAATACATGAGGTAAGTAGTTGTGATTTATATGCAAAACATTCTTTCAAATTATTGTTGTACTTAATGACACGTGTTTTACTTGTAATGTAATATATTATATTATGTTATGTTGAAACGTGTTATTTTCTTGTGTCATGATCTCATGTAGATGGTTTTCATTTAAAGAAATCCATGAAGATAATATAAAGTATTGGAAGAGAGAAATTCCTCGTCTAATGTGTGAAATGAAAAAGTATATACCTCCAACATTTTTCAATACACAAGAACACTACCTCATACACCAAGTTGGGGAGATTGAAATTTGTGGACCTGTTCACACAAGGTCAATGTGGATGGTGGAGAGGCACTTGAAATCATTGAAGGTGTTGGTTAGACAAAGAACATGTTCTGAGGGTTCTATGGTGGAGGTATATATGGTATATCAATCCATGGTGTATATTAGTTAGTATCTTCCTAAATTAATAGCACCAACTATGCATGTAGTGGATCGCATTTGGGATGTGAACTCCATAAAAAAATTTGAATATCAAGAGCATCTGTTGGGGAAAGGTAGATATTAATTGTAAAAAATTATATCAATAATACATATAAAGTTTCATTTTTTGTGTATATGATCATACTCATTAATACATTAATATAATTTATTTCATAAATTATTAATATTTATAATTACCTGCATATTGGACGCTATAACTAATATTTAATATTGGTTTTTTGATTCAGTTTCTCAAGAGTGGGATGCACTGCATTTATACATTGTAAATAATCTTGACTGGATGAATGTATGGATTGAAATATGTAAGAAAAATAATGGAGGTAGGTTATCATGGCAATGATTGTTTGAATTGGTTAGAGAAGCTCGTCGTAACAGAGATGGCAATGTTACGCAAAGGGAAATTGATTTAGCATATGGTTTGAAAGATGGACAGGTAAGAAAATTCACGCATTTTATTCAGTTATTTTATATTATATTAATGTGACTACATGTGTATTGTATTTTTCAGATACTTTCGAAGTTATATAAATATATGTTAATTTATTAATTGGCAATGCATCTTTTACATATCTGACATATTGCAGTTGAAACACCACAAGGCTATGTGGTGCAATGGTTGTAAATTTCACATCAAACAATTGGATGAAACTATGAAAACTTCTGATAGTGGGATAACTATAGTATTCTAGGTCACTAATGTTTCCTCTAGGAGTGACAGACATCCCCGAGAATCTGAAAATAGATACTATGGGTATTTAAATGATATACTTGAGTGTGACTTTAATTCCTTCAAATTAGTTCTATTCGATGTCAAATGGTATAGGTTACGAATGCATGAACACAATGAGGAAAGAATTGTTATTCAACATGACAACGGATTTCCAATGATTAAAACAACAGTGTTTGAAAGGGGACACGATCGCAATGTTTTTCCAAGCCAATGTGAACATGTATTTTACTCAAATGTTCCAGGTGAAGGGATTGGTCATTTGTTGTTAGATATGATCCAAGAGGAAGGCCAATTAAGTATACTCATTTACAGGAAGAAGATGATATTGAAGATCAAGAAGATGATTCGACAAATAAGATAGAGCCGAAAGATCATGCAGGGTTGACAGATGAAGAAGACAAAGAAGATCATGATCCAGGCATATGAGACAATATTGCAATTCTTGATGATGATATCGATGAAAATATGCTCAAAAATGACATTGATGACGATGATGATATCATAAATCCTTTCAACATCATTTCTTAACCGAATGATGATACATATGTCGAGTTCGATGAAGAGGATCAAGATACATAATAAGGATGATTACATAGATGTTGAGGTTGGATTAGGTACGTGACTATATAATATTTTAATTTGTATGAATTATTCTCTTAAAATAATTTAATTATAATGTCATGGGTTAATTACATGTTTTTAAGTTTTATGCAACGTTTTTATATCCTATGTTACATGTTGTTTAATTATTATGTGAAACCCGAAAATAGTTGCCAATATACTAAAGTATGTGGTAGACTAAAAATATCATTTAGAAACACATGATTTCATGTACCTTCATTAATTTTTGTTTTTGTAGTTTCTATGCATGAATCTTAATAGGACGTTGCTTTCGATTATTTTCTATTTTATAGATTGGGTTGTGCGGATCAATTGAGAGTGATATGAGGGGTAGGGGAGGGGCCATATGATCTTCCACCTTCACACGGTTGGCCTTTTTCATTAGAGGATAAATTATTCTCGAAACCAAGAGAAGCTCTTTCATTTTTATACCATCATGATCGTATAAGATTTCATCAATATTGTTGTTATAGTATTGCATCAACGAAGTTTTGATGAACGTGTTTGTCATTTATATAGAAGTTTTTTTGAAATCCTAATTTTTTTTCAAAGTACACAATTTGGTTCACGCAAGTTTTAAGTTTGCATCAATATTTGTTCATTTTTCTTTCAGGTTCTACATTAATGTATATACAATGTATCCGTGTCATAGTTGTGATGAAAAATCCCTCTTTTTCGCTGATTGCTTAATCAACGCCATAAAAATACTCCCTTGCAGTACTAGATGCTGGGACGTGTTTAATTTCGAATGAATTTTACAAGGAACAAGGAACAAGGAACAAGGAACGAAAATTGTACGAGGACTAGACACCGACAACAGTGACCTGTGAATGGGGCCAACGTTGAATTTTTTTCAAACAGTTTCTGTATGCACTGAAATTTTTCATGGATAGACTATTCGCATGACTTAAAAATATGGGAGGGTTTCTGGACTCAAATTTGATTCACACAACCACTTTCATCCATCATCAATTCATCATGTAAAGCATAAACCCTAATTTTCTTTCAAAGTACACAATTTGGTTGACTCAAGTTTTAAGTTTTCGTCAGTATTTCTTCATTTTTATTTCAGGTTCTACATTAATGTATATACAATGTATCTGTGTCATAGTTGTGATGAAAAATCCCTCTTTTTTGTTGATTTCTTAATCAACACCATACAAATACTAGAGGCGAGCAACAGTGACATGTGAATGGGGCCAACGTTGAAATTTTTTCAAACTGTATCTGTATGCATTGAAATTTGAAATGGATAGACTATTCACATGCCTTAATGATATGGGAGCATTTCTGGACTCAAATTTCACTCACACACCCACTTTCTTCCATCATCATATCATCATGTAAACCATAAACTCTATTTTTCATATGTTCTAGTAGATATGTTAATGATTCCAAATTTCATATTTGTATTTGAATCAAGGTCCAGCTAGCTTGCAAAGTATAAAATTTTAATTCCAATTTGATAAACCAAATATGAAATGAATCTAAGCATCATTTGATATCATTGCAAGAGAGACGAATGTAAATAATCTTGCGACGAATTAGCTATACTATCGACGAAAAAAGTTCGTCGATAGTATGTCTAATTCATCGCAAGAATGTGTCTAATTTGAATTGTGTTACATGGTTTGAAAGGAGTGTATGGATTATAATATGGTGCAATGTAGTGTAATCTATAAGAACAATATCTATTCCAAACCTCAAAATGGATAGTACCATATCTTGTTCATAAGACAAATATTCTTTGTATGTTTCTTTGTGGTGGCTCAAGCCCTCAGTACACATGATGGATGGCAATGAAATGTAACAATTTGACTATTGAATGATAGTGTTATGTCACCCATGGTTAAGGAAATAACATAAGTTTCTTATTTCCTATTTGAATCTTCTTAGAATCGAGATTCGTTACATAGTCCTTGAAAAAAGACAAAAGACTTATGTAGCGGATATTTGGTCTTTGTGTGGGACATTTTATGCCATTCGTATGTTTTGTAAAAAATTAATGGATCTTGGGGACTACACCATGGTCAAGGAATGATGAACAAGGAACAAGGAAAAAGGAACAAGGAACACAGAACAAGTATCAAGGAATGAAAAGTGTACTAGGATTAGACACTGACAACAGTGACTTGTGAATGGGGCCAATGCTGAAATTTTTTCAAGCAGTTTTTGTATGCATTGAAATTTGATATGGATAGAATATTCACATGCCTTAACGATATGGGAGGGTTTATGGGCTCAAATTTGACTCGTGCACCCACTTTCTTCCATCAACAATTCATCATGTAAACCATAAACCCTAATTTTCTTTCAAAGTACGCAATTTGGTTGACACAAGTTTTAAGTTTGCTTTAGTATTTCTTCATTTTTATTTCAAGTTATACATTAATGTATATACAATGTATTTGTGTCATATTTGTGATGAAAAATCCCTCTTTTTCGTTGATTGCTTAATCAACACCATAAAAATTCTAGAGGCGGGCAACAGTGACATGTGAATGGGGCCAACGTTGAAATTTTTTCAAACTGTATCTGCATGCATTGAAATTTGACATGGATAGACTATCCACATGCCTTAACGATATGGGAGGGTTTATGGACTCAAATTTCACTCACACACCCACTTTCTTCCATCATCATATCATCATGTAAACCATAAATCCTATTTTTCATATGTTCTAGTAGATATGTTAATGATTCCAAATTTCATATTTGTATTTGACTCAAGGTCTAGCTAGATTGCAAAGTATCAAATTTTAATTTCAAGTTGATAAATCAAATATGAAATGAATCCAAGAATCATTTTATATCGTCGCATTAACTTTGTTCTTTAACTTTTACATTATCTCACGAATTTTTTATTTTTATTTTTATAAAGAGATTTTTGGAGGCTGTTCATCCTGGTGTTCGTAGTAGTGGCGCTACAAAGACGCTACAGAGTCCTGATGCAGGAGGTCATATAGCTGCTAGAGTACTATTTAATTCTCCATCTTCCACACCTAATTTAGATAGGATCCATGATACGCACCGCCAGACACCCACACATCAATCAGAGTCTAGAGATGGTGATAGAGACGAGGCTCATGGTGATGTGGTTGACATGGTTTCATTTCCTGGAGCTAGACGTGTGACAAGAATAGGGACCCTTCCGTGCACATTTTTGGACGATGATAATGGAATTCCATTAAAACAATCAATACTCCCAGGTAGTTTTAATTCATATTTTAATTGTTTAATGTTGTCCTTCTCATACACAAATAATATATATTATTAATTTTAAATTAATTATCATATCTTTTTGTGTGTAGAAAACAACCATTTTTATATGTTGATACTGAGAGGGGGGTGAATCAGCATCAAGTACAATTTAAAACCTTTTTCAACTTATACTTAAACCATTCTATTATATCCAATGAGAAATGAACAAGAGTATAAGAGTTACACCAATACACCACAATACACCATGCACAATATATGAGAAATAATCAATAATTATTGTTCAAGGGAAGTAATGACTTCCAGAGGTAGCTGCAACTTCCAAATGTAAAGGGAGGAATAAACCTCCAAGAGGAAGATACAATCATCCAATATCAAGAGAGGTTTGAACTCTCCATCCTTTCCCCTTTCTTCCACCCAAGAATATATTAGAGATAATAAAATTTTACATTAAATCATCACCATCAACCAACCATCACATAGAACCTGATAATGCTTCCTGAGACTTCTTTAATTTATGCAATTCTTCAATTCTTGGAAGACTTTGATCCTATAGATAATATTTCTCAATTTATTCTCTGAAAATTTTCCAAGTTTCACTCCTTGAATCCTCCCCAAAAACAAGTTATAGAGAGAATAGTATACCTTGTTCAATTCTGGTTTATTCATGAGAGCGAACTTATACAGAATGCCCCACACTCAATATTTAATATAAGATTCTGAAACTCGCACAAAATAAACTATGGTCTGTACTATTTTCAATGAATTTTTCCCCGCTTCATTTGGATTCTCTATGAATAATTTATGACCGTTTTACCCGGAACATCTGTTTATTGACTAGCTTCAAGACTAGTCAAACACCCTATCTTCCACATAGTGTATCTCCAAAATTATAACGAACAAAGATCTAAATTTTTTACCACGGGTACCTTGATATGTACTCTCAATACCATATAAATTTCACCATATGAATCATTCTAGAAAGAAATTTATAGCAAAAATTGTAAGATGACCTGTAAATAACATACCTTAGAACACATCACCAAAAGACTTCATCCTCCCTTGAAATCTGACCTTCTTTACTTTTTATTTCCTCTGAAATTCAACTTGTCTATCAAATGAATGTATAATGATATGTATTTATACCATTTATGTCACTTCCTTTTAACATTAGGGCCAACTTGAACTTTCTTATTTTGTAATTCTTTTCTTTAATTATCTTTAGGGCCTACATGTACTTCCTTCTTCAATTCACTTTGTCATATTCAAAAATTCATTTCTCCTCAACCATGAGGATCCACATGACGTGCCACCTACCACCGAAAACAACATGATGTATATTGTCCATCCATGGGTTTTTTTTTCTACATGTACATTGTCCTTCATGTCCAAATACCTTCATCAATCTTGCGGTCCAAAACCAATGACTAGGGTTGACATCAATGACAACAACCAATATTCCAACAATATCCCCCTTTGTCATTGATGGAAAAAATCATGCTCCCCCTATCATCATGATCCCAATTTCTATCCCCCTTTGACATCAATGGAAAAGGGTAGGGCTTCTTCCCCTGAGTTTAATGGAAAAATGTAACTCTCTTCTTTGGGGCTGCTCCACCTGAACATGTAACACTCAATAATAATTCATCCTTATTTTTGGTCTTTGGGACTTTTTCTTCCTTGGAATATTTTTGTGTGGATTTTTTATTCTCTCTCTTCTTCATGTATAGGATGTATATGTTGTTCGGTCTTCTTTTTGTGGTTGCAACCAATATTCCTAAGTTATTTTCTTTGATTTTACATTTTCGGGAGTCAAATGTAAGAGTGTATCCTTGATCACATATTTTGCTGACACTGAGGAGATTATGCTTCAAATATTCAACCAATAGGACTTTTCCTTCTTTTACATTTTCACTTCCAAGCTTTACAGTTCCTTTTCCAAGTATTTTGGTAGATGAGTCATCTACAAATGCAACATTTCCACCCTTTTTCTTCAAGCTGACAGATTTGCTTCGATCTCTGGTCATATGAGATGAGCACCCACTGTCTATGAACCATTCATCTTCTTCTTTTCATTCTTTAGCAACCAATGTTATTTGACAATTTTCATTTTGTGGAATTTCTTTCCTTTTCCATGTTGTAGTTGGTATATAGACATTTGGCATACGATTATCTTCCTTCATCTCTCTGCAATCTCATGCTTTGTGACCAAGATTATTGCACTTGTAACATACAATATTTTAATCCATTAATGGGTCAAATGAATTATAATTTTTGTTGATAGGTCTATGAACATTTCCATATCTACTATTTTCACCATTCATGTAGCTTGCATAGTTATGCCTTTCATTGATTTTACAATTGATTGCCTTGTGTCCAAAATTTCCACAAGTATAACAATGTCCAAGAAAGAAATTTAGATACCTGGAAGTAAGTAATCTTATTTGTGGTGTGGTCCATCAGGGTTCACGATCTATTCTTCTATAGTTTCCTTCATAATGATTGCTTTCATACCTGATGGGAGAGGATCTTCTTGATGTCTCATTCCTTCTAAATTCTAGTCTTCTATCTTGTTGTTCAACTTGTTCTAGAGTGTTGGTTTAATCATTTTCATCTTCCTTCTCTTGTTTTGTTGTCTTCAAACTGTCATTGTATCCTAGTCATGTCTTATCATTTGGAGATCTTTGAATGCTAAGGATCTCATATAATTTTCCAGTTCTTTTTTTGAACTTTTTGAACTTTTCTATTGCCAATAGTAGCTCCCCTTTTGTGTGATCCAATTCTGCTTTCAATTTCTCATAATATTCTAATTGTTCCTTCAAACTATCAATGGTATTTTCAAGCTTTTAATTCTCTTCTTCACAACTAATCAATTCACCTTTTAGTATTATGTTTGTGTTTCTAAGCTTGCTATTTTCAGTTTCAACATGCTTCAACTTTTCAAGATTCTCATCTTCTTCTTCACTCTCTACATTGTCTTTGTATCCCCAAAAGGAATCAAGGTTGGTTTATTCATCTGAATCTTCTTCATAAATGATTTCTTCTTCTTTAGAATTCTTGTGATCATCATCATGGGTTTCTTGGGTTATGATGAGGACTTCTTCTCCATCATTATAGTCTTCATCACTCTCATCTGAGGAGATGTCATCATCCTTGGAGTAGAAGCTCTTTTTATTTCCAAGACTTCTCTTTTTATAGTAGATTTTTTCAACAATATGTCCTATTCTACCACAATTAAAACATTTTAGAGGAGACTTACCTTTGTATCCTCTCCTTCCCTTTTGGAACCTTCTTACGAAATTTGTTATTTCTTCATCAAGGTCATTATCCTTGTCTTTTGTCTTCTTTATGGCTTTAAAGGCTACTTCATTGTTTGGCTGGTCACTTTCTGTATCTGTTCTCATTTCATATGCTATAAGAGACCCATGTAGTTCATCCATTGTCATTTTGGTCAAGTCCCTAGTTTCTTCAATGGCGGAGACCTTAGCATCATACTTCAAGAGAAGTTATCTCAACACTTTTTGTACAACCAAGGATTCATCGATATCTTCACCTAATCCTCTGATATCATTAAAAAATTCATCAACTCTAAGAAAATATGTTGCAATATCTTCCTTTTCATTCATCTTCAAATTTTCAAATTTTTCTCTATGTCGTTGAAGCTTGACCTGCTTAACTTTTGGATCACCTTCATAGATACTCTTGAGTTTGTCCCATACCTTTTTAGCAGTGTTGCAACCCATCACTTTGCTAGCAATGGTTGGTGCCAATGATCCTATAATAACATGTCTGGATTTTGAATTACAACTCATAAGATTCTTCTCATTTGGATCGGTTGGAGTATTATTTGGGATTACATAGCCATTTACAACTGAGTAACAAATGTCTACTCCCAAAGCTGCTAGGTAAGTTTTCACTCTATCACTCCAGTATGCATAATTTATTCCATCAAATCTTTGAATCCCATTTGAAATGTGCTCATGGTCATCCATCTCTGATCAGGATTTTCCTTCTAGTGGTTAAACTGTTCTGAAGGCAACCTGCTCTGATACCAATTGTTGATATTGAGAGGGGGTGATTCAATATCAAGTACAAGTTAAAAAAAATTCAACTTATACTTAAACCATTCAATTATATCCAATGATAAATGAACAAGAGTATAAGAGTTACAACAATACACCACAATACACCATGCACAATATATGAGAAATAATCAATAGTTATTGTTCAAGGGAAGTAATGACTTCCAGAGGTAGCTACAACTTCCAAATGTAAAGGGTGGGATAAAAATCCAAGAGGAAGATGAAATCCTCCAATATCAAGAGAGGTTTTAACTCTCCATCGTTGCCCCTTCCTTCCACCCAATAATGTATTAGAGATAAAAAAAAATTACATTAAATCATCACCATCAACCAACCATCACATAGAACCTAATAATGCTTCCTAAGACTTCTTCAATTTCTGCAATTCTTAAATTCTTGGAATATTATAATCCTGTATATAATATTACTCAATTTATTCTTTGAAACTTCTCCAAGTTTCACTCCTTTAATCCTCCCCAAAAAGAAGTTATAGAGAGAATGGTAGACCTTGTTCAATTCTGGTTTATTTAGGAGAGTGAATGTGTACATAATGCCCCGCACTCAATATTTAACATAAGATTCTAAAAATCCCACACAAGAAACTAAAGTCCGTACTCTTTCCAATGAAATTTGTCCCACTTAATTTGGATTCTCTATGAATAAGTTATTATTGTTTTACCCGGAACACCTATTTATTGACTAGCTTCAAGACTAGTAAAAAACCCTATCTTTCACAGAGTGTATCTCCAAAATTATAGCAAAAAAAGAGATGAATTTTTTTATCACAGGTACCTTGATATGTGTTCTCAATACCATAGAAATTTCACCATATGAATCGTTCTATAAAGAAAGTTATAGCGAAAATGGTAAGATGACCTGTAAATAACATACCTTAGAACACATCACCAAAAGACTTCATCCTCCCTTGAAATCCGACCTTCTTTACTTCTGATTTTGTTTGAAATTTGACTTGTTTATCAAATGAATGTATAATTATATGTATTTATACCATTTATGTCACTTCATTTTAACATTAGGGCCGACCTGACACTTTCTTATTTTGTAATTCTTTTCTTTAATTATATTCAGGGCCTACATGTACTTCCTTCTTCAATTCACTTTGTCATCTTCAAAAATTCATTT
>ML810734.1:136347-159364 GCA_009831015.1 Picea engelmannii | reverse complement strand
ATGGCTCTCAGTTGCATGGCTAAGAGAAAGGGGGTCTCATCACGAGCCATCCTTCTCATTTTCACAAGGTGTTTGTGAGTAACACTGTCATTACTTGGACACCATGCCAGGACAATGGCCTTCAACTTATCCTTAAAATATGAAAGAAACAAATAATGTAAAAACAATGGGATTGGAAAAATTGCATTGCAAACGAAGGTTCCACACACCCTCTACAAAGGCACCCATGAATGAGACACTAAAACACCTTGTATGTCATGAACCCCATGCCCATTGAGTCTTGACCCTTAACCACTTCATCCACTTTACATGGCTTAGAGAGGGATCTGTTGGAAACACTCCTTGAACTAGGGAAAGATCTACCCAATAGGACACCTCGTCAACCCTCCCATATCCAATCTTGGAAAGTCACATAATGTCTTTGAGCACATAATTGTTTGATAGCATAATATTTGATGCACATGCTTAGGTGGATCATATATTGACTTGATTTAATTATCATGATATTTTGACATGAGATCCTTGGAGGGCATGCTTATTTGTCTTTGCAGGACCTAGTTGGTGGACAATTTTGGAGAAACAAGCCAAGCTTGGGCTTCCATGGGGCTTGAAGCCCACAGGTGGATGTTAAGGGCCTGTATTATGGATGAGACAAATGAAACTTTAGAGGCCTAGAAGATGAATTGGATAACATAACCTAGCCCCTACATGCCAAACATTTTTCCTAGGAGAGGCAAAACATCACCCTTAGAGGCATGACGTTATCTAGGGGGGCTAGGTTTTGGTGGTGAGGTTGATATGCATTGGCACAGGGACATTTTAAGGAGGTTGAGGCCTTGACCATGAAGAAATTGATTTTTTTGTTTAACATGTGGCTTTGGGAATCATACCTACACTCCTCCAACACCAACGACTTGCTCCTAGTGCCAAAACGTCCCCAAGAGGGGTGACGTCACTTTAAATTAGGGTTTTTTTGTGTAAAAGTAAATTTTAAGTGAATTGTTTAATATAATTTTGTAAAAAAGGAAATATTAGGGTTGTTGACCCCTATTATTTTGGTTTACCCTAATATTATGTGGACAAACTATTTTAGAGACATTTTTTATAAATAGAGATCATAAGATCTCATTTCATAACATAACTCTCCCATTGTGAGAAGTACATGGCTTAAAGTTTCGCTACTCTCTGTGATTTTGGTGTTTCTCTCTTGTGGAGTGTCTTATGGTGAATTTCTCTTGGTGATTGGACAAGGAGGAGTGATGCACACCCCCCTAAAGGATTTCTCTCTTGAATCTTGGATGAATGTTGCATGGTAACTAGGGTTTGTTCTCTCATTTCTTGGATTAGGTAAGGAAAAATATGCATATATTTCTTGCTTAATTTGGTTATTATTGGTGGAAAACCTAGGGAGGAGTATTCTATATACACTCTCCATCATTGCTTCATCTCTTTGTTAAAGGTTTTAAGTCTTTCTTTTTTTGCAAAGGTTGCTAGGAGGAATACGAGTGTGTATACCCTCATAGATTTACCCTAAGTTTGGTTGGAATACCCTAGGGAGTAAGAGGATTTACACCCCTAGGGTTGTTTTTGATCTAGATTGTGCTTTAAATACTCCATCACACAATTTTAAAGGCACTAATATGAAGTATTCTTGCATTGGAGAAACAAATTATTGGATTGGGGAACATGATTTCTTGTCGTATTAACTTTTTTCAACTTGAGTTGTGTTCCATGTGATTAGATCACCTCTTAGACACTAGGGAATCCCCTATAAAATCCTAGTTCTTCTTGTTCTTATAAAATTTCATATTCAACCATTATCGTTGCAGAAACCCTAATATAATTTCTTGAATAACTCTCTAATCAATCACTGGAATTTGCCCAAAGTTTGCACACTTATACTCCTTGGTCTAGCACAGCTTTTTGGAGGAGTTTTAGTGGCTGAATTTCTTGATGTAATATGTTGATTTTTAAAGCCATAAGGATGATATATATTGCTGCAGAAAGTATTTACAATAGCCTTATATTTTCATCCTAGTGTCTTGGTCTTTAATCTTGAGTTTTGCTAGTGTTTAGCTAGTCTATCTCTTGTATCTTTCATTTGATTTATAGCACTTATTTAGCAACTTATTGTGCTATTTCATTGCTGATATATATTGTTAATAACAACTGATATTAGGGAAAACAAGATTAACTTGCTTTTCCAATTGATTATATTGCATCATATGCTTGTTTTTCTTATATCTCGAGTAGGTACTTCACTATAGACATGTCACTCAACATATTTGGAAACCCTTTAACCTTGCGAAGACTCTTTCCCAAGATCTTCCTACCATTTTGAATTGACCTCTAGGGACATCCTCTTCATCTTCATCATTTTCCATCTCATTCCCCCTAGGGTCACTGAGATTCCCCCTTTGAAGTGATTACCTCACCTCTAAAGTGACAGGGACACCTGCCTAAGGTGACAGTGGATAGGTTCCCTCCTATTTGTCTCCAATTTGTGGTTGGTTAGGGATTTTCCTAACCTACAAATTGTGATATAACATTTTGGCGTCATTTTTGGGGAGGATTTTGAATCGTCTTTGTGCCCCAACAACACTTTGGAAAGATTCCCTCCTAAAGCCTCTATCCCTTAGCTTGTCTGGCGACTCCATTGGAGAACATTCTCTTTTCCACCCTTGATAAGTTTCCCTTGAAGCTTGTCTGGCGACTCCACCTTCCACGTACCCACATTTCCCTCTCTCCTCCTTTCCCTCCTTTGGTGAGACTTGATCTCACCTGGAAAATCCATTTGAAGTGTCCTTTCGGTCAATAGAATTATGGCACCATGGGATGAACCCTCCTCCATAAATTTTTATGACTCGAAGATGGCATTTCTACAGATGGAAAATGAAAAGGATGCTAAGGAAATGATGAATCACATAAAATAGTTGTTTCCTGCCCTAGACAATGAAGATCTGAATGAGACATTTTTTGAAGATGAAGTGATCATATATACCCTTCCATTTGATGAATACATCTAGGCATTTTTTCCTCCCGCACATCAAGAAGAGAACATGATGAGTTGTAATCTTTTTGAATATCTTGATGACACTTTATTCCATGACTTTGGAAATGAAGAGGTGTTAGAGGATCCCTTGGATGTGACAGATATTTCTGAAAAAGGGCACATGAAGCACTATGCATTAAGAATCAAGCCTTGTGTGATGAAGAGGTGATGGAAAATCTTGCCCGTAAAGAGAAAAAATAATCTCGATGAAGTGAAACATGATGAGGCATCGTTATCTTTTCTCCCGCATGATGTAGTTGAGGTTGTCCATCCGTGCTATCCTTTTGTTCATGAAGTTCAAGAAGCAACTAGCCTTAGTGATGAATGTGAGGAGCTTGTTGAAGACATCCATGCCTCTACTCATCCTGGACATAAAGACAAAGAGATGGTCACTTTTGTTGATGGTATTGTAAGAGAACCTTTACATATGGTTGATGAGCATATAGATAATTTCATACATACTGAAGGATGTAGGTGGGATTTTGGTTATCTCATTTCGATAGAGACCCCATTTATGACATTGTGGGTATCCCTCAAGAAAATGGGTTTGAGTTGTCATCTTCAGAGGACTACTTTTCATGCATATATGATTCATATGTTTGGGATCCTGATGATGACATGATTACAGATTTATTTGGGGACAATCAACTACTTTCAACCTCAATTTTGGAGGAATACCAAGACGTGCCCACCTCAGAGCAATCAAGGTCTCATTCTTCAAAGAGAAAGTATTTTAATATTGGATATTTTCATGAATATTCGTAGGTGAAGAGGTGGTGTTTTTATACACCTGAGCTTGTCCCTTACCTCTTACCCTCTTCTCCAGAGACCATGCAATATTATTTCAATCTCTTATTTCCTCTCAGTCCTCGACAAGTAGTGAGTCTTTGTGTGCAAATGAAAATGAGCCTTCGCCTACATACAATCGCCCCCTTCAGAGATGGATTGATCAAGATTGCGGCTATCACTTCAGGCAAGATTCCTTGCATGATCAGAATGGTAGATATTCTTTCTAGAAGAATTTCCTCCCTCCCACCCATCTCCATGATTTTTATTTCATGATTTATTATATATATATATATATATATATATATTCTCATGATGATTACGTTCTTGACTTATCTTTGTTTTTTTACATAATCAAGCATAGGGGGAGATAATTTGATGGGATGATCAACTGGTTGCATTGGTTGTAAGACTTCACCTGGCATCACCCATCACCTGATCTTCAAGGCCCTAAGGCCCTAGGTAAGTAGGTAGGTCATATTGATTTCCCACATTTTCATCTTCAATTCTCATATTAGTTTAAGATGCATTTAGTTTTCATTTTGTTCTACTTGCATATTGATTTCATGCTTAGATTATAAATTTCGAAAAAATATGTCAAAATTTTTCTTTTCTAGATTAGTTTTTATTTGATTTTTATATATTGATGAAGGATGATAACACCATCCTAAATAGAACCACCCTAGATGCTCTGATGCTTTTGTTTGAGTTTTGGCAGGAACAACTCTACCAGGAGATGTTGCGGTTCTCATGCACTCTACAACGAGCACATGTCCCCAAGTAGGAGCCAGATGTTATCCCCATTTTGTGTAATAACTAAGGAGATTATGTCTCGAGGCCCTCATGTTGCAGATATGGAGTGTCAAGAGACTAAATGACCAATAATATCCATTTTCACAGATGGAACCCTTCTCACCACCACAGAGGTCATATATTTTTAGATGCCATCCACGACACCCACTGGCTTCCGAGAGACAATGGGCCTTGCACCATGAGGTACAAGTTATATATTATGGTGAGTGTCATTTCAATATTTGAGGCATTTGAGTATGTTGTATCTTAGACTACTTTATATTTCATGACATATGCTTGGACATTATGCCTTTTTCCCTATTTCACCTTGGTGGTTGACATTGTGCCCTAGTAAGTGGTCTTCCTTTGGGATGGGTTTTCTACTAGGAACTCCCTTGAAAATCCATCGTACCATTCCCGAACATACTTACCACTTTTCATCACTTAACCCCCCCGTTTCCTTATCTCTTAGTACTTTAGGGTGTATTGACCCAAGAAGGGGTTGTCCCTCATTCTATGGGAAGAAGGGGTTGAAGGCCCAAAGGGATTGATGTTGGGTAAAAGATAAAATCCTAGATATAAACCTTCTAGATGCTTCGCCTAGGGATTCTCCCTAGAAAGCAATGAAACACTTATCTATAAGAAAAAGGGGACCTACAATAATAATGATTAAGAATGATTAAAGGGTTAGTTGGAGGATAGGAGGTCTCATCATGAGTCAACATATCATGTTCATATGAATATAGTGGGATGATATTTCCATCATCTGGTCACCAAGCTAGGGTAATGGATCTCAGTTGCATGGTTGAGAGAAAGGGGGTATCGTCACAAGCCAACCTTATAATTTCCACTAGGTGTTTGTGAGTAACACTGTCATTATCTAGGCACCACGCCAGGACAATGGCCTTCAACTTGTCCTTAAAATATAAAATAAACAAATAATCGAAAAATGATGGGCTTGGAAAAATTACGTTGCAAACGAAGGTGCCACACACCCACTACAAGGGCACCCATGAATGAGACAATACAACCCATTGTATGTCATGGATCCCATGCCCATTTAATTTTGACCCTTAACCACTTCATCCACTTTACATGGCTTGGAGAGGGATCTCTTGGAAACACTCCTTGACCTTGGGAAACATCTGCCCAATAGGACACTTTGTCAACCCTTCCATATCCAAGATTGGAAAGTCACATAATGTCTTTGAGAACCTAATTGTTTAACATGGTAATCTATGATGCACATGCTTAGGTGGCTCATTTATTGAATTTATTTACTTATCATGATATTTTGACTTGATATCCTTGGAGGGTGTGCTTATTTGTCTTTGCAGGACCTAGTTGGTGGGCAATTTTGGAGGAACAAGCCAAGTGTTGTGCCTCTTTCATCACCTTAGTGAGAAAAATAGAGGTGCTTGCAAGCTCAGTTGGGTTTGCTGAGCAGGATAACTGCAAGGAAAAGGGTTAGAAAAAGAAATATAAAACAACAACTAAGAATTAAACTAAGAAATAAAATAACAACTAAATTTATAAGCATAGGGACATAGAGACAAAAAGAACAATGATACCCATGTCACCAATGATAAGGCTAATATTAGTGAAAGAAAACACTGAGAAGCAAGGGGACTATGAGTCCTTTCTTCCTCCAAGGGAGGGCTCTTGGACCCCCACAAGTAAGCTCTTCTTACAACAATGAAAATGGTGAAAGAATCCTTTGCTAATCCACTCAAGGGGTGAGATGGATTTCCCAATGAAATGATGCAAGTGTACTCTTGGCAAGGATAGAAGAGTCCTCAAGAGCATAATGGCAACATAAATTTGCTTTGAATTCCTTGAAAAATGAAGTGTATCCATGGCCTTTTTATAGCATTCCTTTGAGCTATTGTTCAACTAGCTTGTAGTGTGTAAAGAGGCTAATTAGGGCATTTCTAGGTCTTTGACCAGCCATCCAGTCGAATCCAGTCCATATTTGAGTGTCAAATCGGCTTGGGAGATGAACCAGAAGTGGGTGGGAGGCCGACCACTCTCATAAATGCACCATTTCTCAGGTGCGTGGCTTTTTGCGATAACAGACGCACATCGTGCGCATGTGGGCAAATTTGGTGTTTTTGTTTCACGCATGTGTGCGCGTGCCCAGTGTCTTCATAGAGCCCTTCAATTTTTCACTATTTTGTATAGTTTTTTACCCTTTATGAATGATTTTGTGTTAATTCAGGTCCATGGATGACTTCATAACTTTTTGACAATGTTGAATTCTTGTAACCATTTGTGGAAGAAATTTCAGTGATAACAGATGCCCCCTGATGGATGAGGTTAGGAGCATACGTATAGCCAAAATTCATTAATGTTTCTTCTACTGAGAGTGTTGTTGTAAGAGAGAGAAATAGTGGTATTTTCTAGAGCGATCTGTTGGAGGGAGAAAAAAAAAGAACCGGTAGAACCCAACCTTCCATGAGGTGTGTAAAAAAAAGGAAACTGTGTACAAACGAGGAGGGCATGCCCCATGCTCATGTCATGTAATGCAAAAAGGAGGAATGAAGTGTTGGTGTAGACAACTGCAGCATCCTCAGGGGTGGCCTTGATAAAGGCAGAAGACAACTCTGCAGATGAACAGACTCTGAATAGTAGGTAGTGACAGTTGTAAGAAGTATCACGGACTCTGTGGGCATTGATAGCCCAACCAAGTTCAGAGGTCTTCGGCAAGTAAAAGAACTAACTGCAATAGTCGCAAAGTAAGACCCACCGTAACATGAGAAAGTGTTGACGTCGAATGTTATGGGGGTCAACGACAGTAGGGAGCAATTGTGTGTTTCCCTGTGCCGTCTGATATCTCTCATTGGATGGGTAATGAGAATCAAGATATTGTCTCCCTTCTATAAAACTTTGCTGATGTCGACAAAAAGGGGGACGTGACTCCCAGAAGAAAATGGCTTCGTGAAATATACTAGGTGAGGTGAGTTAGTGGAGGAGGTACATGGACAAAGTTAAGATGTAGGAAGACTCAAGACTGCCCTTGGTTGGAGTATAGTTGAGATAAAAATGGCCACAACCGTTCAACGAGGTCGAGTGTTAGGGGGACAACAAGACAAGGGATAAGTTGTGCCAGAGGCGGGACAAGGTGAACAAACTCAGAAGGTAGAGGTAAGTGGCCTATCGGTTTCTCTAAGGATATGGACAATGTCATCAAGGGTGGATGATAAGTAGTGCCCCAACCAAGGGTGACATGGGTTGTGTTTGGACAAAAAAGGGAAGAAGGTTGCCAAAGGTGACGACAAAAAAGTAATGTAATTGCTAGAAACAAAGGTGTTTGTACAATAAATAACGAATAATTTGGGAGAAGTGTACAAATACAGAAACGGGTGCCCCAGTGTGATATGGTTGGCCCGGGTAGGGCATAATTTGCTTGGAGAACTGATGGAGGGTGGGGGGCCCATGGGTGGGTTTTTGTATGAGGTAGGTGAAATGAAGGGAAATTTGCAGATGGGCAAATGGATTGTGGATGAAATGGAGGGTTCGTGCTACTGCGGAGGTGCAGTCCAAAAAATAGAACTGTGGAGAGATAATCTGGGAGTCCGTTGGGAAAGATAGCAAAATGAGGAGAAGGAGTATGTGGCTGATTCGCGACATGATGTAATACTATTGGGACTCTCATCCCTAAAGGGTGGTGAAAAAAAACATGAGTGTCAAAAGCGTAAAAGGGTGCTATGAATGGGACAACTCATGTGGGTAAGAGTGCTACCGGGTGACAGTACTGAAGATGCAAATGGAGGTGTGGGTACTACAGAGCCAGAAATGGGGATCCTAGAGGCAAATGTCAGAGGGTGTGACTGGAAATGTAAGTGAGATTCAGAGGGAATGACTACATGCCATTGCTGAGTATATACCTGAAGGGGTTGTGTTGATGTATGATGAACAAGTACCTGCACACATGAAAACCAAATACCCGACGTGAACAATATATGAAGAGAATCGAATATATGAGCATGTATTTGATGATTGTGAATATGCACATGTGTACCTGATCAGGGTATGAATAATGGCATCCTGGGGGCTCAGAATGAAAATAGGCCCAGGGATTGTTGTGATGTAGATGATGGGATGCTAATCCCGTGGCTGAAGACGGATCGAGAAATGGATGCCTGGAGCTCCCAGAATGGTGAGTGGAAGTTTGACAAGAAGGCCTATATATAGCTGTAGGGACCACATTGCCACCTCATTTGTCCTTGCTGCTATAGTGACTAGACGAGAAGCATTCAGAGGAGATTTGGAGATTCTGGGATGATGAGGCATCCAATTGAGGACCAACGAGCTTCATGTAAGTGGTCTGATCATCCTGCATAGAATTAGGGTTACATTTTATGGGCAGGGGTTGTATGGAGGGTCGTACAGAGGGTTTGATGAGTGTGGGCCCCACGTGCACGAGCGATTGGGAAGTAGGCACGCACACGTGCGCATCTGCCTACCAGATAGGCATGCATGGGAGTGTTGGTAAAGGGGTAGATGGTGTGCACTATGTGCACGCCTATCGACTAAACAGGCGCGCACATGTGCGCGCCTATAGAGTGAATAAGCGCACCCGAGAGTGCGCCTGTGTAGTGAACATGCACGCCTATGTAGTGAATAGGCACGCACACGTGCGTGCCTGTGGGGTAAATAGGCGTGCATGTGTGTGCGCCTGTGGGTTAAACAACCGCGCCTTGGAGGAAAGGTTGACAGGTGTAAAACTTATCTTTTTGATGTTGTTGATTGTCCATGTGGCTGACTTAGGATTGTTTTATGTGGTTGCAGGTGAGCTTTGTGCACGATGCCGATTGGGTGGTGAGAGTGGGATTCGTCCCAGCTGCGAGACGCCATGGCTATTGAGGAGCGAAGTGTTCGTGCGACTTTGGCAGCCTGTGGGCTGCTGAAGTTCTTTGAGTGCCCATTGATATGGGCGCAGGAGTATCTCCTGTAGTTTCTTATTCGGATGTGGAGTTCGGAATTGCACTGCTTCATAGTGTGGAGAGAGAAGATTCCCTTCACTGCAGTGGAGGATGTATATATTTTTTGACTGGGCTCCCGTTTCGGGGAACCTCCCTTCCGTCGAAGCTGGTGCTACCGAGGGATATGCCGCTAGCGATGGTTGGCCAGAGATATTGTTCGGGGCTGAACTTTATGTTCGACATGGTTGTGAGCATTGGGGCGATGGATTCCCTAGTACATCGCTGTATAGCGGCGATGATTGTGAGAGTTTATGGGTCACTGGCGACGCAGCGGATCAGTGGTGGCTAGCTAATGGTGATGGAGAGAGTGTTGGTTGGTGAGCACTTTGCCTGGGGGCTTACACTGCATGCCAGGATGGTAGGGTAGTTGGACCACTGTTGGTCCATGGATACTGGAGATGTTTCCTTCGGGTCCATCCTGGTGGCCTGGTTTCTAGAGAGGGTGTCAATTTTGCGCCCTAGGATTTTATTGGGTGAGCTTGGGGCGTGAGAGCCATGACTGAGGTGGTGGTCGACTGTGTTTCTTCGCCATGGTGGTGGCTAGGGTGGCCACTTCTTTACTATTGAGGCGGCGTAGGTATGGCGGTAGATGTTGCAGGTGATATTGCGGTACCCCTATGCCGAGGTTGACTTCCAGGAGGATTCAGACATGGTTCTACCTCCAGGGGAGGTGTTTGACCATCGAGGTATGTTGATGATGTTGATATATATGTTTTTTGTGTTTTGAGATAGCATGACATATGTATATGATATAGATGTTGATACTATCTATTGCTTGTTTGTATGTGCGGATGTGGCACCTCGCGGGTGCGAGGTAGAGTTGCAGAGAGCATCGGCTCGTCAGGAGCCGGAGAGACTACCATGGGGAGAGAGACATTGACGTGAGGACGTCGTGGTGCGACCAACTGATCTAGAGAGGGCAGCGAGGAGATGTCGGTTTGATGAACCTGGTGCTAGGCCATCACATGCTCCTCCAGCAACTTCCGGAGTAGATTTTGAGGACATACGCCATCGCCTGGAGGCAGTGTTACAGGATGTGCTTGAGGGCATTTGGTCTCGCATCTAGGATGAGGGTACCCTGGAGCAGTGTGTGGGGGTTTTTCCACCATGGAGGGCCGTAGTACGATGGGTAGAAGTAGTTGGTGCTGCGATGACCGGACGACTGTCGTCAGGGCAGGAGGGACCGATAGGGGGTGGACCACCACCACCTAAGGGAGGAGCAGTTGGTGGTGGGATACCATTGCCTAAGGGAGGGGTAGGCGGTGGTACTCTAGAGGCACCGTGAGTGGTGCTCTCTGTATTTGATGCATTTTTTGTATATAGGCCGGTGAGCCCATTGTGTACCAAGGTGTTGCATTGGCTTGTGGATACTTGTATTTTTGTATGTAAACATTTGGACGACACTGTGGACCTTTCGATACATACATGAGTATACATTTTGAGATCTATGTGGTGTTTACATGTGTTTTGGTAATGTATTGATGATGTCTAATCTATATATGCTATGACAGGTTGTTGATATGTTTATGTATGTGTAGAGGTAGCTTGATGTGATATATGCCAGTCTAACACAATATTAGCTAGGTTATCTATAATTTGATTCAATTGTCTTGGAATATGTGTAAATGTAATGGAATCAAAATGTCGAGATAAAATTCTAACCTGCAGGTATTTGTGAAAGAGTCAAGAATCATGTACCCGGTACACATTGTTGAGCTGGAGAACGACTAGTTGAGAGTCGAGAAAGACACTAAGGTGACGAATATGATGATGTTGGGCATCGGCCAGGAGGCCAATGACGACAGTGTATTTGGCTTGGTTGTTGGTCGTTGAACCCAAACATATGTTGCTCGAATGGAGCATTTCATGTGAGAGGGTGTAGACAACCCAAGTGGCTGAAGCGAGATTTTGTGTCCAAAAGTTGGCACCGTCAGCGTAACCGATGTGGTAGGCCGATGGAGGAAGCATATGTCAATAGCACAAATGATAGTTTAGACGTGAGGGATGGAAAAAAAGATTAAAAACACTATAAAATAAAGAACCTAAAGTAGAATGACTACGTTTAAGCATAAAATTTCTTTAAGTATAACCTATTGATGGGTTCTTTGAGAGAGAGGCCTTCGGGAGAGGCCAGGATGTATGCGCCCTTGGTAAGGCAATGTTGGATAATGTATGGGCCATGCCAGAGTGACTCTTGCAATGGCCAAAGGTATCATGAGCGATATCATAGGCCAGGACGAGGTCGCCTTTGCAAAATGAGCGAAGGTTGACATGGCGATCAAAGGTAGCTTTTGATCATTTTTTAGCTGCCTCATTGTTCTGTAATGAAGATCGACGATCTTCATCCAGAGACTCTAAGCTCAACAAGCACTGATCCATTGGAGCAGTGTCAGGTAATAGCTCAATTGTGGTGCGTAGGGTGGGAATTTTGCACTCGATGGGGAGAGTGGCCTCAACCCCAAGGACTAGATGAAATGGTGTGAAACCAGTAGCTATTTTCACAGCCATCCGATAAGCCCATAGCACGGAAAATAACATGTGATGCCAATTGGTCTTGTGTTTATTAACCGTGCACTGTAACATGGTCTTAAGGACCTTGTTAACTGCTTCGACCTGTCCATTAGACTGAGGGTAATATGGTGAGGCAAACTCATGAGAGAATCCTAACCGAGATGAGAGTTTGACGAAGATCTCATTCTTGAAGTGTTTCTGTGATCGGAAACGAGTTGGAGTGGTACTCCAAAGAGAGATATGACGTGGTTAAAGAAAAAATGTGCTACGGTGTTAGCGGTGTTGTTGAAGGTGGGCATAGCTTCTGCCCATTTGGTGAAGTAATTGACTGCGACAACAATGTATTTGTGACCATTGCTGGAGGGGGGATTACAAGTCATGAAGTCGATGCCCCATTTACAAAAAGTGCTGGCAGTGATGACTAGATGAAGAAGAGCAGGGGGTGCTCGGGCTTTGTTGGCGTAAAGCTGACATTGCTCACATCATTTCACAGCGTGAATGCAATCATGAAACAAGGTAGGCCAAAAGTAACCGGCTCGGATAATCTTCTGAGTAGTGGATATTCCCAAAAGATGGCCCCCACATGCACCACTATGGCAGTCGTTCAAGACTCTATCAGCCTCGTCAATGGTCAGGCATCGACGAAGAATGGTGTTGACTCCTCGCCGGTATAGGATGTCTCCGACGAGGAGGTAGTGGGGGGCCTGATGGTGAATATGACGACAATCATCTCGTGAAAGGTGGTTACCGAACTTTTGAGTTTGGAGGTAGATGAGGAGGTTTTTGTACCAAGGATCATCTGAAGTGATGTAAAAGAGGTGTTCGTCGGGAAAGTTAGTATTGACGAGGGCACTGGTGGTGTTAGAGGGGAGCGTCGTGACAAGTTCGGCGAGAACGAGGGCCTTCTTGCTCTTGGGTGTTGAGAATTCAAGAGCGTATTCCTAAAGGATAATGATCCATCGAGCAAATTTGTCGTTAATTTTCCGACAACTGAGAAAGTATTGCATAAGGTTGGAATCTGTGACAACCTTAGTTGTACGAAGAAGAATGTAGTGGCGCAATTTCTGAACTATGAGGACGACTGCAAGAGCTAGTTTCTCTTTGTGTTTATATTTCAGGGGTGTCCCTGAGAGGTTTTTACTAACGTAATAAATGACATGCTCACAATTGTCATCACCTAGCTGAATGAGAACTCCTGCTACTGACATAGCTGATGCTGATATGTAGAGGATATAGTTGCGATTTTAGTCAGGTGCACTGATTAAAGGGGCATTGGTGAGTGCCAGTTTAAGATTGTCAAATGAATGTTGGGCATGTTCATCCCAGTGAAATGGGATGTCATGACGTAGTAAGCGAAGGAAACCATGGGCGCAAATGGCGTAGTCAGGGACAAATTGCCGTAGAAAGTTAGCCTTGCCTTGGATACTCTATAGTTGCCGTAAATTCTCGGGAGGTGGAATTTCAGTGATAGCTTGGACTTTGAGGGGGTCCATGGTAATACCGCTTTGGGAAATGATAAAGCTGAGGAGGCGCCCTGCGGTGACACAGAAAATGCACTTGAGGGGATTCAAGCGGATGTTGTACTGATGACACCGTTGGAAGATGATTCATAAATCATCAATATGTTGGGTTCATTTCTTAGATCGAGCTGTGAGGTCGTCCAAGTATGCGAGGATGATATGAGCTAGATCGTGAAAGATGTATGTCATAGCCCATTGGAAAGTTGTGCCAACATTCTTTAAGCCAAAAGGCATGACACGATATGAAAAAGTACCCCAAGGGGGAATGAGGTTTTATAATGATTGGTTGGGTGAATTTGAATTTGATTATAACCAGAGAACCCATCCATGAAGGAGAGAGCCTCGTGGCCTACGCAGTCGTCGATAATTTGATCGATGAAAGGCGTTGGAAAGCTGTCTTTGGGACATGCGTGATTGAGATCGCGAAAGTCTGTGCAGACGTGGATAGTGTCCTATTTTTTGTTAATGGGTATAGGGTTGGAAACCCATGATGTATAGGCGATGGGGTAAATGAACCCGACAACGCATAATTTGTCAATTTCGACTTTGATGGCTGCTGCTTTGGAGGGGTGTAGAAATCGTTGTTTTTGACGAACTGGTGTAATGTCGGGCCAGGTGTCGATGCGATGTTCAACGATAGAGGGATTGAGGCTAGGAATTTTTGTGTATGACCAGACAAAAATATCTCGATATTCCTAGAAGAGGGATTTATAGGTGGCGATTTCTTGAGGAGTGCAAGCAACTCTAATGGTGATTTCCTCGACGACGCCATTTTTGATGGAAATGTCAATTTTAATGGTCGGGGAAATGTTGGCCATGTTGCCTTCTTCAAAAGCATCAGGGGCAGGAATGGGGTTTTTAAACCAGTCAATAGACCCTGATGGGATAAAATCCTTGGTTTCGACTGCGTAGATGGGGTGTTGGTTAGGAGGCATGGAGGCTTCCTGTGGAAAGAAGAGTGCGCGGAGGTGTAGCGCATCCTAGGGGTAGTCCGGGTTGTGTAACTCTTCGAGTATTTCCTCGTCAAAGTGGAAGTGATGGGAATACAAGGGGTCATGAATAGTGACATCGATGATTTTGGTTGTGTGGCTACCCCTTGGTGATGAAGAAGCAGGGGGGATGACATAGGGAGATGGTGATGGTTCGCTCGACATAAACTAGATATTGAAGTACTGAGGAGTACCCGTGGTAGTTGGGTGTAAAATGTCCGTAGGGGAATGAGCGAGAGAGTTGGGGGGATTGGGGGGTGAATCCTCAGACAAGTCATCTAAGAACCATGGAGGCGTTGGGAGGGCCTCGAGTTCAAGAGAAATGACATGAAGAACCTCTAGTGATGAGGTAAGGTCAACTATCGATTCTATGGGTCGTTGAAGCAGGGTCAATTGGCGTTGCCTATATTCAATGATCATAAGACACTGGTATGTAAAATGATCAAATGATTCACATAGAGAGCAACGGAATCTCATACGTTTATTGACTGAATTTGTGACATAAAAAATGTCAGTGATTATTGATAAGGATGACGGAGCTGGACTAGGGTTGTTCTGGAAGCTTTGGTGTATTGCGGCTAATGTATGTCGAAAGCGCGACAGTGTTGGGAAATGGTGGGTATAATGGCCATATTTTGAACATATAGCGCAAGAAAATTTGGTTTGCAACCCTTTACTACTGGAATGGGGGCTGGTAGCGGCATTAATGGCTATTGTGGCGAGTGTTGGGGGAGTTTGGTTGAGTGGAATCAAATTTCGTAACTCTAGTAGAGATGGGCAGTTGTTGGTTTGGTGTCCCTTGTTCTCACATAGTGTGTAAGGAGGTTGGATGCATGGAGGAAGTGGAGCTATGGGCTCCTTCTTCTTTCTCTTGCCCCCAGCTGTGGCAGGGGGGTTAGTGAGTGGGGGTGTAGAGGGTATGGTGGGAGTAAGTATGGGAATCGTCATGGGGTTTCCTTCTGTTTGGGGGGGAAGGGATGGTCGAGGGACCATCTCTAGTGGATGTAAATACCAAACTGGAATTTCTAACACCATATTAGGTAGGGTAAGCGTTGCGGCTACCTGTAAATATTCTATGCCCAGTGGAGGGTAAAAGAAGGGGATTTGGGTGATGGCTTGGGGAACTGTCTCCCAAACTGGGATATGTCCTTGGGGAGAGGTGAAATTATGGACTGGTGGGGTCAACGAGTTCGCAAGAGGCTTTTGAGGGGGGGAGTTATGCAACTAGTGGGACGTCAAATATGATAGAAGCCTCCGTAGGAGGAAGGGTATCTTTTGTGTGAGGTCCATCAGATGATACAACACATACTTGATTAGAAGGATGAAGGAGCGGTGGTGCTCCATGGTAAGTTCCTAACAATGATGGATCTTTGAAAATTCCAGGACCCATCTTGACGAGTGGGTATGCGTCATGGCTTGTGTGGATGAGAGGGAGAATGTTATCAATGTTGGTAGATGGGTTAGGATCGTAATGTGAGACTTGGTCAATGGTAAAAATCTTCCCATTATGGGCAAACATCATTGTCCAAAAGACAGAAGAGGCAACTTCCTTCATAGTGTACATGTAGCTACGACCGAACAAGATATTATAATCGAGTGGGGCGTCGATAACCTCGATGTCGATGAGAATAGTCTTGCCCCCGAGTTCGATGGGGACATTTTGGAAGAGCCCTTCAGGAGACGGTGGTCATCCATTATTTTAACATTATTTTTATTTCTCCCTTGACGCCTATTATTATTGCCCCATTGCGGGTTCTGATTCCCTTGGTTCTGGTTGCCCCCTGTGGGTTGGTTCTGTTAGGGTTGATTCTCCCTTGACCTAGGTTATTGTTGTTCCTATTTCATCCTTTCTTTTTGGCATCGTTCAATGGATGGGTCAGATTTGCCATATTCAGCTGTTCGAATTTTTGATATTGCTGAACGGGAGAGGGTTGAACAAAATTCACCCCAGCATGAGGATGTGGGGGAGCCATGGGTTGTGGGGGACCAGGAAAAGGAAAGTACGGATTCTGTGGCGGTAACAATCCATAAGGTACATAGGAAGGTGTAGTTCTTTCGCTAGTACTATAAGCTGAGGTAGAGGGGGTACCAGAGCTCGTTTGAATAGGTGGATGTATGGGGGGTGCCGGCTGTGGCCCAGTGATGGGTGGAGGCATAGCAACAAGGTATGGTTGTTGATAAGGGGGTGGGGGGTAATAAGAAGTACCCCCATATGTCGGTGGGTATTGAGGTGTTCCATACATTGGTGGTGGTTGGGGTTGTGGATCGTGGTGAGTGGTGGTACCAATTAGTCTGTCTGCTGAGTGAGACATCCTAGGTTTGTCTTGACCAAATGGCACAGGTTTTGGAAGATCAGGAAGTAAAGTGTATAAGTACCCTCATTGTGCATAGATGAGGTCATACTATTGAGCCTTACTGATGGCTTCCTCTTTATATTGAGGGAAGGTGGAAGCTATGTCCTTACCGAGGAGAGAGACAAGTGATCTAAGAAACCAGTCAAGACACTGTTGCTTGGTGGTTTCTGCTTTGCACAAACTACGTTGCCTATGCCACTCATGAATGTGATCAACGATATGTGTGGCTAAGGTTTGTTTGAAATTAGAAAGTAGTTCTAGACCATTGTCATGGAGGATTGGTAGTTGGAAGAAGGTCAAGAATGCTTTGGCCAAGGACTTGAAAGTCGCATGGGACCCTGATTTTTCCTCTACATACCATTTGGCCGATGGGCCAGTGAGTGTGCATTGAAATAATCACAGTCTGATGGAATCATCCATAATGCTATTGGAAGAGCACCATAGGTGAAAGGTCATGACATGGTTGGCAGGGTTGTCGCCTGCCTTTCCTTCAAACTTGGGTATGTTTGAAGGTAGTTTGGTGGGCATTACAGGACATGTGGGGGCATGCAATATAGGATCATTGATGAGTTTGCTTAGATCCGGTATGTTGAGAGAGGCCAAATATGGAATCTGTAGTGGGGGGAGAGGATTAGCTCCAGCCATGGTGTAAGTGTGTTGTGAACCTGACCCTTGAGGGGGGCTAGGTGGGTTGGTACTTCCCCCTTGAGAGGAAGTTTTTCCCCTGCTTCCGTGTAAAGGAGAGCGAGCGGACAGATGACCTTGGGAAGTGGACCCAAGTAATGTAGAACCAAACAAATATGATCCTAAAACAGTAGCACTCACAGGAGTGTGTGAAGGTGGTGCCGATGAGTGGGAAAGACCAGACACTCCCCCTAAGATAGGAGGGAGGTTTAACAAGCGTCGTGAATGATGGGGATTCTGTGGGTCCCCTATGATGTCTTACTAGCTGAGTGAATGTGTGAAAATGGTGGTGAGAGTAATAAAGAAACAAGAGCCTTTGTGTTGCAAACTTTGAATTTTACACAATATATATATCCAAATCAAAATGTAGTCAGAAGTGCATCATACATAAAATGTTTTAAAAAAGAAGCATATATGTGGGTAAGTGGGTTTTGTCCGCATGGGGAATCAAAAGAAAAAAAATTCTCGTGTCCTAGAAGATGTAATGTCCTTCCTCTCAAATAGCACTGGACCTTCCAATAGTACTCAACAGTGGGGTCTGAAGTCACCGGAAGAGAAACTAGTGAAGTATGAAATAATTGGTTATAATGAGGGGTAAAGGAGGCATATCCCAAAAGAGTTGGTGATATTTCCCAATAGCGACACAAAATCCAATCGAGGTGCAATTGTAGCCCACAATTGCCACCTGGGTAGATGTCCTAAAATTTGGTCACTAGGTACCTCGGTCAAAGTGCGACATTTAGATTTTCGACCTGAGAAATGGGTCACAGGATGGATCCCGTCCAAGAGGTGGGTGCCTCAAGGGGGGATGCACAGAACAACCAGACCTCGACCTTCAACCCTTCACGGGTATCTCCCTGTCTTATGGTGTTAGGAACACTTGACTTGGAGGATTTTCAGTTCCCTATTTGACAACTTCTATGGTTTTGACAATGTGAGAACCAGATAACGGGGAGTTATTTGGATGCCTATCCCCGAAATCCTACCTAGACTAAAAAAATTCTTTTGGCACCTCCTGTGGAGGAAAACTTAGTGAGTTTTTAGAAAGATTTTAGATGTAGTTGTTTTGAGAGGTTGGGGGTGTGAACCAACCTCATTGAATTAAAATGGGAGTGGATAGTTTCATCAAGAAAAGGGTGGGGTGTTTTCAGAATCCCTTTGGAGGAAACTTACTTTGATCTCCACATTTCAAGAAGAAGCTATGTGAGTGATAAGTGACTTTTGTGTGTGAGTGAAAGTGTTCCAATTTTTAGTGAATTAGGTGTCACCTTGCTGCATGTGGACTTCGCTTGGTCCTTACAAGTGTTGATTACCTAATTAACTAAGTGCCTTTGGTACAACCTTGCGTAATTCAAAAGTCCCTAGCAAGCTAGCATGTGGACATGTGGGTCCGTTACTATCCTTTTAACTCCCTATTGTGATGTAATCTAAGAAAATCTTTGAAACTATTCTAGATTGATAATGTGGGCATGTGTGGGCCTGTTACAAAACCTTTAAACTTCCCTAGTGATTTGATCTAAGAAAGCAAATTTCAACACTATCCTATCTTTGTAGCATGTGGGCATGTGTGGGCCCGTTGCAATATTAAGATGTGTTTGAAAAAGTAAACTAAGAGGAGTCCCAAGAAGGGTTGTTTTCCTCTCCTAAAGGTTTTAATGATCTTTAAGGGAGATGAAATCGTTTCACAATCTTTTTCTGATTCTCAAGATCGCTTGGAGGCGCGAGAGAAGAGCATACTAAGCAATTTTTATTTAACTTCTAGTCCCAATGCAAGTTAAATGTGATTAAAAATGATTCCCAACTTAGATTGTGAGTCAAAACAAGCCATCCATGTGGCAAAAATGAAAGCAAAAGAGGAAATTGATTTTACCCTCCTAAGTGCCTATGTGTTTTTGACTAACTCCTTTATATGATGAGGGGACTAAGCAGTGCAGCTTTAAAACATGCTTGAAATCATTTTTAAGAAGGAAAATGGCCTTCCCCACATCTCAACAAATTTACAATGAGAATTTTTGCACAGATGTGCGGGTCTCAGTGGAGACAAAGGCGCACAGAGCACATGCGCACGAACAGAGAAAAGTCAATAAGCGCACGTGTGCAGAAAAGAACTGTGACTTAAGTGCATGTGCGCACGATGCGCGTCTGTGGGCCTAAAAACCCGTGCATAAGTGACACATGGTCAAGAATGAAAAATATGGATGGATTTCTCTCAATTCAACTTGGAATTGGCTAATTGGCAGGTTGACTTAGGCCGATTAGTGCACCTGCAAGTTAAACAAACTAAAAGAAGAGCTAGAAAAACCCAAATGGGGTAGGAAATTGATACATTTCCCCAGTGGAGTCGCCAATCTGTTGCGCCTCTTTTGTCACCTTAGTGAGAAAAATAGAGGTTCTTGCAAGCTCAGTTGGGTTTGTTGAGTAGGACAACTGCAAGGAAAAGGGTTAGAAAAAGAAATATAAAACAACAACTAAGAATTAAACTAAGAAATAAAACAACAACTAAATTTATAAGCATAGGGACATAGAGACAAAAAGAACAATGATACCCATGTCACCAATGATAAGGTTGATATTAGTGAAAGAAAACACCGAGAAGCAAGGGGACTATGAGTCCCTTCTTCCTCCAAGGGAGGGATCTTGGACCCCCACAAGTAAGCTCTTCTTACAATAATGAAAATGAAAATGAAAATGGTGAAAGAATTATTTGCTAATCCACTCAAGGGGTGAGATGGATTGCCCAATGCAATGATGCAAGTATACTCTTGGCAAGGATAGAAGAGTCCTCAAGAGAATAATGGAAGCATAACTTTTCTTTGAATTCCTTGAAAAATGAAGTGTATCCGTGGCCTTTTTATAACATTCCTTTGAGTTATTGTTCAACTAGTTTGTAGTGTGTAAAGAGGCTAATTAGGGCATTTCTAGGTCTTTGACCAGCCATCCAGTCGAATCCAGTCCAGATTTGAGTGTCAAATCAGCTTGGGAGCTGAACCAGAAGTGGGTGGGAGGCCAATCACTCTCATAAATGTGTTGTTTCTCAAGTGCGTGGCTTTTTGCGATAACAATCGCGCATCGTGTGCATGTGCGCGAATTTGGCGTTTATGTTTCGCGCATGTGCACGCGCCCCTAGTGTCTTCATAGAGCCCTTCAATTTTTCACTATTTTGTATAGTTTTTTACCCTTTATGAATGATTTTGTGTTAATTCAGGTCCATGGATGACTTCAGAAATGTTTGACAATGCTGAATTCTTGTAACCATTTGCAGACGAAATTTCAGTGATAACACTAAGCTTGGGCTTCCATGGGGCTTGAAGCCCACAGGTGGATTCCAGGGGCCCGCATGACGAATGAGAGAAGTGAAACTTCAGAGACCTAGAAGATGACTTGGATGACATAACCTATCCCCCACATGCCAAACATTTTTCCTAGGAGAGGAAAAACGTCACCCTTAGAGGCATGGCGTTATCTAGGGGCGATAGGGTTTGGTGGTGAGGTTGATATGCATTGGCACAATGAATTTTTGAGGAGGTTGAGGCCTTGACCATGAAGAAATTGATTTAGATTCTTGAAATGTGGCTCTGGGAATCCTACTTGCACTCCTCCAACACCAACAAATTTCTCCTAGTGCCAAAACTTCCCCTAAAGAGGTGACGCCAATTTAAAATAGGGTTTCTTTTTGTGTAAAAGTAAATTTTAATTGAATTGTTTAATATTATTTCTTAAAAGGGAAAATATTAGGGTTGTTGACCCCTAGTCTTGTGTTTTACCCTTATCTTATGTGGAAAAACTATTTTGGAGACATTTTGTATAAATAAAGATCATAAGATCTCATTTCATAACACAACTCTCCCATTGTGAGAAGTACATGGTTGCACTTTTTTATACTCTTGGTGATTTTGGTGTTTCTATCTCGTGGAATGTATTATGGTGAATGTCTCTTGATTATTGGATGAGGAGGAGTGATGCGCACCCCACGAAAGGCTTTCTCTCTTGAATCTTGGATGAATTTTGCATGGTAACTAGGGTTTGTTCTCTCATTTCTTGGATTAGGTAAGGAAAAATATTCATATATTTTCTTGCTTACTTTGGTTATTGTTGGTGGAAACCTTAGGGAGGAGTATGATATATATACTCTCCATCATTGCTTCATCTCTTTGTTAAAGGTTTTCAATATTTATTTTTTTGCAAGGGTTTCTAGGAGGAATACGAGTGTGTATACCCTCCTAGATTTACCCTAAGTTTGGTTGGAATACCCTAGGGAGTAAGAGGATTTACACCCCTAGGTTTGTTTTTTATCTAGATTTTGATTTAAAGACTCCATCACCTAATTTTAAAGGCACTAATCAGAAGTATTCTTGCATTGGAGAAACAAAATATTGCACTGGGAAACATGATTTCTTGTCGTATTAACTTTTTGCAACTTGGGATGTGTTCCTTGTACTTAGAGCACCTCTCAACCACTAGGGAGTCCCCTCTAAAGGGGTATTTCTTTATGATGTTATAAAATTTCATCTTCAGCCATTAGAGTTGCAGAAACCCTAATCTAATTTCTTGAATAAATCTCTAATAAACCACTAGAATTTTCCCAAAGTTTGCACACTTATACTTCTTGGTCTAGCGCAGCTTTTGGCAAAGTTTGGAGGATTTTTAGTGGCTGATTTTCTTGATGTAATAAGTTGATTGTTACAGTCATAAGGCTGATATATATTTCTTTAGAAAGTGTTTACAACATACTTATCTTTTCATGCTAGTGTCTTGGTCTCTATTCTTGAGTTTTTCTAGTGTTTAGCTAGTCTATATCTTGTATCTTTCACTATTTCTAGCACTTATTTAGCAGCTTATTGTGCCATTTAATTTCTCATATATATTGTTACTAAAATATGCTATTAGGGACAACAATATTAACTTGATTGTCAAATTTATTATATTGCATCATATGCTTTTTTTTATTGTGTCTCGGGAAGGTACTTCACTATCGACAGGTCACTCAACATATTTGGCAACCCTTGAACCTTCCAAAGAATCTTTACCAAGACCTTCTTACCATTTATAATTGACCTCTAAGGACATCCTCTTAATCTTCATCCTTTTCCATATCATTCCCCTTAGGGCCATCATGATCCCCCCTTGAGGTGACTACCTCACCTCTAAAGTGACGGGGACACCTGCCTAAGGTGATAGTGGGTAGGTTCCCTCCTAGTTGTTGCCAATTGGTGGTTGGGTCAGGATTTTCCCAACCTACAACTTGTGTGATAACAAGGACAACTAAGGCCTGAGGGGTTAGGATTGAAAGTGTTTTTGAGGATAGATCAATCATTAGAGAACCAATATGTGGGTGATGTGGGTG
>ML810734.1:106563-129421 GCA_009831015.1 Picea engelmannii | reverse complement strand
TTTTCTGGGTGGGGCTAACATTATTTTGCAGGTATATCATCTTTGGAAACCATTTCTATTCTCACAACACTATTTTCCAAGCTTCATCTCCACACTTGACCTTTCCCTATAGGTGAACTTCTCACATCTTATCACTTTTTGTTTCAATCCTCCTAGGGTCACTCGAGATCCCCCTTTGTGGTGATTTCATCATCGCTAAAGTGAGGGGAGTGTTTATCTAAGGTGATAGTGGGTAAATAATCTCATAGTTGTCACACCTTTCTAGTTTGGGTTGAGATTTTCCCAAGTTAAAATATGTGTTATAACACAATTGAAATCATTATGTTTTAGGAGGGTTGTGAGAGGAGCCACAATGTTTCCATAATTCTGAACAAAATTGTGATAATGGCTCATTAAACCCAGGAAACCATGCAGATTTTTAAGAGTTTTAGGGCGAGGCCAATTACGCATAGCTTCAATTTTCTTAGGATCCAAATTTACACCATCCTTGCCAACAATATGACCCAGGTAATAAACTTCAAAAGCACCAAAATCACATTTAGACTGTTTGAGAAAAAGTTGTTTCTTGGAGATGATATGTAGAAATTTCAATACAAATTAAGTATGTCTTGCGATTCTCCCGATCCAAAAATTATATGCCATAGTTAAATACATAATCGCTTCTACTATTATTCTTGTGGAAAATTAAACCACGATCACAACCACAATCACAAAGTGAAATATCAATAACACATAACAAAAAAGTTTTTTCGGGAAAGTGTAAAGCTAAAAACCCCACTATCATATATTATGCATATCATGAATCATGAAACAATCTCATACAAAACTTTAATCCAAGAGCTCTCAGTACAATACAATCGTCTCACACTGTCATACACAAATCAACAAATACATGTGCCAATTCTCCGTGTCTAGACAACCTGCCTCCTCTGAACAAATCCCTGCAATTAGAATTCTCACAATGAATACGAATTGCCTAGTTTGCACATGCTCATAAGCATATCCACTGCATGTGTGATCAAATCACAACTGATAGCCAAACTGTCCCTTTCACTTGTTTTCTCAACTGGGTCTCCAAGATCTGACATACATGTAGCTAACCATGGAAAATCTTCAGTTGCATGTGAGTTCACTGATTTACTAAACTCTCACTAGTGCATGTTTAGTTACAACTAGTACAATTGATCTTAACTCACTTAACTACACTTATAATTCTGTTACAAATCCAACTCACTCAGTTATGAATGAAATAATAGATTGATATTTATCGTCTAATTTATTTAAGGGAAAAGTAAATTAGATACATGTTTCTTGTTGACTTTTCAACACTCCCTCTCAACAAGAAAGGGATTATCCTTCACCCCAATCCTGTCTCTATGATATTCGAATTTTCTCCTAGTGGGCACCTTTGTCAGAATGTCTGCATTATGATCTTCCATAGGAATTTATTAAAGCAACATGATCTTCCGCTGCACACAATCTCTAAGATGATGATATCGGATATCTATATGCTTAGATCTGTCATGAAACACAGGATTAATCGAGAGTTTAATGCAACTCTGATTATCACAATAAATCATTGTCAGATCTAACTGAGAACCAAACAAACCAACCAAGATCTTTCTCATCCAGATAGCCTCACATGCAGCTTGAATCGCTGCCATGTATTCCTCTTCCGCTGAACTAAGTGCCACAGATATTTGTTTCCTGCTGTACCAAGAAACAATCGTAGATCCGATACTAAAGATCCCCCCTGATGTTCTCTTTCTGTCCGTTGGGTTGCTCGCCCAATCTGCATTCGTGAAGCCATGCAACTTCACCTCATACATGTGTTTGTACCATAATCCATACTCAGATGTGCCATTCAGATATCTCAAGACATGCTTACCTACCTTCCAAAAGAGTTTGGTAGGCTTAACCATTGCTTGACTTAGCTGGTTAACTGCATAGCAAATGTCCGGTCTCGTGTTCACTAAATACATTAGCGAACCCACTAATTGTTGATATACAATAGCATCCACTAATTCTCCAGAAGTAGCATCCTCTTTCCTCCAGTTTCCCAGACGAGGAGTATCCATGGGTTTGCAACCCTCCATGTGAAACTTACCCAATATCTCTCTTGCATACTTTCTTTGAGACACAAAAAGTTCACTATCTCACTGCCATATTTCCAAACCAAGGAAATAATGAAGAAGGCCCAAATCCTTCATCTCGAACTCCTTTGCAAGGTCATCATTTCATGAGTGTATCAGCTGCTCATAACCAATCAATATTAAATCATCAACATAAAGCACAATGATTAAAAGCTTACCCTCCACCACAATTTGGTATAGGTTTGCATCCACTTCACTTTTGGTGAAGCCCAATCCAGTGAAATATATGTCTATCCAAGTGTACCAAGCACGAGAAGCTTGCTTCAGCCCATACAGTGCTCTCTTGAGTCTGCACACATGCAACTCCTTTTCAAAGGTCTCAAAACCTTCTGGTTGTTCAATGTATACTTCTTCCTCAATGATCTTGTTGAGGAATGCAGTTTTTACATCCATCTGATGAATGTGCCAACCCATCTGTGCTGAGAGTGCAAGGATGGATCTTATGGAAGAGTACCTTGCGACAGGTGCAAAGGTATCATCATAATCTATCCCCTCAATCTGTGAGAAGCCCCGGGCCACAAACCTGGCCTTGTATTTCTCAACACTCCCATCAGTAGCTTGCTTTACCTTGTAGATCCATCTTGAACCTACCACTGATTTATCAATCGGTCTTGGGACAATTTCCCATGCACTATTTTTGACAATGGAGTCATACTCCTCTACCATATAATCAACCAAAGTGAGGTCCTGAACTGCTTCCTGAAAGGAAGATGGTTCAGTCACAATACATTTTCTCATGAGAGCCATGTATCCAGAAAATCGATCAGGAGACTGTCTCTGTCTGTACTGTGAAGTAGGGGCTCCTACATTCTGTGCAACATCTAGTCTCAATCTGTCAGCTTCCGTGGTGTGCTTTCTACCATTTCTGATGGATGGCTCTACTTGAGTGGTTTCCTCCACTTCATGAAACTCTTCATCTGGCTGATCCACATCTTGAGACTCATCTTTGGGAACTAGCAGTTCCTCTTCTGCATGCAAGTCTATCTCCCTCTCAAGCGACAACTGTATGGCTTTCCCCTCATCGAATTTTATATCCCGTCACATAACAATCATATTATTGTTTGGAAAATACACACGATAATTATGGGGTGTTTCTATGTACCCCACAAATATCTCAACTTTAGCAGTTGGTTCCAACTTCTTCCAGACATCCTTGGTCACATGCACATAAACAGATGAGCCAAAAATTTTAAAATGAGAAACATCAGGTTTCTTACCAGTAAAAGCTTCTTCAGGTGTACTCATGCCAAGTACTCTATGAGGACAACAGTTCTACACATAAACCACAGTATTGCATGCTTCTACCCACAAATGCATTGGTAGGCCCTGATCATGCAACGTTGCTCGTGTTTCACCCATGATCATTCTATTCTTTCTTTCCGTGACTCCATTTTGTTGTGGGTTATGAGGCACTATGAGTTCTCTTCGAATTCCTTCTCTACTACAGAAGTCTTTGAATTTGTTAGAGATGTATTCTCCACCATTATCACTTCTTAGAGCCTTCACTTACTTCCCGACTCTTTCTCCACCAATGCTTTAAACTCACAGAACTTTGAGAATGTTTGATCCTTCTTCTGCATGAAGAATATCCAACATTTACGAGAAAATCCATCAACAAAAATAACATAATACCTATGTTTTGTTGTCGAAGCAACCAAGAATGGTCCACACATGTCTGTGTGAATTCTCTCTAGGATTATCGAAGCACAGTTCTCCTTTTCATGAAATGTGGACTTTACATACTTCTCCAGGGTGCACCCCTTGCACTGATATAATTGAGCAAGTGTTCCCCTTGGAAGTCCAATACATATTTGTTGCATGATCTTCAAGGCTCCATGATGAAGATGGCCCAATCTCCTGTGCCATAATTCGCCCTCATCCCGGCTCACCACTTTTTCTGCCTTGCTTATCATGGAACTGCAACCATCTACCTCCATTATGTAGAGATTCTTAACTTGAATCCCTATCTTCTTGACTTGACCCGTTTCTTTATGTCACAGGTATGCTTTTCCATTGCTAAAAAAAACATCATATCCTCTGTCCTCCAACATTACGACTGAGACCAAGTTTTTCTTCAGACCCGGAACATGCATACCATTTTTCAATTGAAATGGTTTACCTGAATCCCTATGAAAGGTAATGGTACCAATACCAGTTTCACTGTATCATCCATCATCGCCCATATCTATATGCATTCTGAGATCTTTCTCCTCCAAGTCAATGAAAGACTCTTTATCTCCCGTCATGTGGAAGGAAGCACCACTATCCAAATACCACACCGATCCCAATGCACTTGAAGCCATGCATGCGATCAAAATGAGGTCAAGTTCAAATTGTGAGACAAGAGCCTCACCAGTTGTAGCTCCAACAACTATCTTGTTCTTCCTCTTCTGTGGACAGTTAGTAGCGAGATGCCAATGTTCGTGACAGTGAAAACACTTCACTTTTGACAAATCAAGATTCCTGACTTTAGACTCGGATTTTGGATGGAAGTTCTTCCCTTTCCCTTTCCTTGCCTTGGTAGTCAAAGAACAATCCTCTTCATCATCACGCTTTGATGAAGATCCATCTCTGGCGTTCCGCCTGAACTCCTCTTGCACTAGATCTAACCATAGTTGTTCCCAATGTGACAATTTTTCCCTTCCATTGACAGAGTCTTGATAACTGTACCAACTCTTGGAAAGTCTTAGGAGTGCCAATTTCACCAAATCATCAGCAGCGACTGTTATTCCCACACTTCCAAGATCATCCCAACATTGGACAAAATTTTTGATATATTTTGGAATGGTGTCACCCTTCTCCATCTTGATCTTCCTGAGTTTATCTTTGAGTGCCAATTTCCTATGGTCGTTGTTGTTTTGGAACAGATCCGTCAAAACCTTCCACATTGCATGTGGTGTGGTTTTCCCATGGAGACTTGAGACAATGTGGTCTTGTACTCCCTCCAATAGAATCCTCCTTGCCTTTTCCACTTTCTTTTGCCATGCATCAAGATTTGCAGTGTCTGTCACATCCGGCTCAGGAACATCTTTGTCAATGTAATCCTTCAAGCCATTGTCTTCGAGTATTGCTTCCATCCTATCCTTCCAAGCAATGTAGTTCGAGCTGCCCTCGAGTGCATACTCCAACCTCAAGCCATTGAAAGACATTTCTATCTTGAATCAACTGTTGCACCAAGAAAATCCTGCAAATTTGAATGTTATCCAACCACAAACTCAATTGCTGCAATTTTTGTTGCCCTAGGAAGTTCACACCCCACCTGAGAGCAGCCCGAGGGAAGTTCGTACCCTACCAGTGTCTAGCCTGCAAACTCTCTGAGGAAGTTCGCACCCTGCTAGTGTATAGCCTGCAAACCTATTGGGGAAGTTCGCATTGTACTTCACTATGGGGTGAGGGAAATTCGCACTTCTCCCTTAAGCAGCCTATGAGAATGCACAGGGAATTTCACATCTCTCCTTTGAGTAGGGTGTGAGAATTTCTGCTTTGAGAAGTGTGCGTAGTCTACAGTACTAAATTTCGCACCTTGCTAGAGATGGGACCTGCGAAAATGAAACAATTTTTGCACCTCACTTCCATAGCTTCGTGGCTTTGCCCTAGCTCCGTGGCTCTGATACCATGTAGAAATTTCAATACAAATTAAGTATGTCGGGTGATTCTCCTGATCTAACAATTATATGCCACTATTAAATACATAATCGCTTCTACTATTATTCTTGTGGAAAATTAAACCACAATCACAAAGTGAAATATCAAGAACACATAACACAAAAGTTTTTTCGGGAAAGCGTAAAGCTAAAAACCCCACTATCATATATTATGTATATCATGAATCATAAAACAATCTCATACAAAACTCTAATCCAAGATCCCTCAGTACAATACAATCATCTTACATTGTCATACACAAATCAACAAATACATGTGCCAATTCTTCGTGTCCAAACAACCTACCTCCTCTGCACAAATCCCTGCAATTAGAATTCTCACAATGAATACGAATTGCCTAGTTTGCACATGCTCATAAGCATATCCACTGCATGTGTGATCAAATCAAAACTGATAGCCAAACTGTCCCTTTCACCTGTTATCTCAACTAAGTCTCCACTGGATATGACATGCATGTAGTTAACCGTGGCGAATCTTTAGTTGCATGTGAGTTCACTGATTTACTGAACTCTCACTAGTGCATGTTTAGTTACAACCAGTACAATTGATCTTAACTCACTTAACTACACTTATAATTCTGTTACAAATCCAACTCACTTAGTTATGAATGAAATAATAGATTAATATTTATTGTCTAATTTATTTAAGGGAAAAGTAAATTAGACACATGTTTCTTGTTGAATTTTCAACATGATATAGAGAAATTGATCCACATGTGTGAAATCAGCTTGCCACATTTTACTATAGATGATAATATCATCAAAGAAAACTAACACAAAGTGGCGGAGGAAAGGATGAAAGACATGATACATGAGGATTTTAAAATTGGATGGGGCATTACAAAGACCAAAGGGCATGACCAAGAACTCATAGTGACCCTCATGACTATGAAATGCAGTTTGGGGAATGTCTTCCTCTTTCATACATATTTGGTGGTAGCCAGAATGTAGGTCAAGTTTGGTAACGTATTGAGCCCCAATTGATTCATCCATAAGGTCATATATGAAATGAATGTTATTTCTTTCCTTTATAGTAAGTTTATTGAGGGAACGGAAATTAGGATGCATGCACGAAGTGTTTTCCTTCTCGAGGACCATGACTATGGGGGAAGAATAGGGGCTCGTACTGAGACAAATAACACCCGCTTCTAGCAAATCTTGGACAATTTTCTCAATTTCATTTTTTTGAGAAAACGAATGATGATAAGGGTGAACATTGGGAGGAAGACTGCCTAGGATTAAAAGAATAAAATGGTCATGGTTGTCACGAGAGGGGGCAAGGCCTTGGGGGTTTTAGAAAACAACTTGGTGTTGGGAAATGATAGATTGGAGGTTAGGGTGCACAGAGGGTGTCTCAACTACTTGAATGATATGGAGTTGGGAAATGATGCCAGAATGACCATTTTTGAGTAAATTTTCTATGCAGTGGGAATTGATGATCTCTAGAGAGCCTGTTGTAATGCCTTGGAATTTATATTGTTGTCCCTCCTATTAGAATTGCATGGTTAAATCCTTAAAATCCATGGTGATGTTGATTTTTCTATATGGGATGAGATATGATTGATATATTATTACAATGATGAGTGTTCCATATATAGAGAACATATGGTGACCATCCTTGAAAGGATGCATCCCTTGGATAATCAATAACTATTTATTCTTATTATTACTTATTATATATATTATTTAATAATCAATAATTATATTATTAATTATTAATCTAGGAGAATGTCTTCCTGATGTTGTCCAAACATAAACACTATCTCTCAATGAGGGAGACATTCTTCATCATGCTAAGATTGTCTATGAAGTATACAAACTTCACCCTAGACTCATGAAACATGTCTATCAATCCTTGGAGATGTCTCTCTCCCACCTGAATAGAGGGGAAAATCCCCCTATGACTCTCCCTCTGAGCCAACTGACTCTCTCTGAGATCAAGATCACTCTGGGTCTGCATGTTATAGCATATATCATCTTGAGTCTTTATCATTCCTAGTGAAATCAACATGAATAAGGAGAAATACTACACCTGGGCCATTCACCATAGATACACCCTTGTCAATGAGTGTCAATTTGATGCTATCTGACACATGGAAAACACCTCAAGCACCTCGAGTCCATATCACTCCTTGTCATGAACAAGGAATGACTACACCTGGGCCGATTTACCACAAGTACATCCTTGTGATAAATGTATCCTATCTCGCTTGGTCTGCAACCCAATCTAGGAGAAGGTATGCTTGATTCTTACTCAGGGAATTATAGCAAAAGTTCTATCACACATGGCACTCCCATGTGGGCTTCTAGAGGCTACTTCCTCTACAAACACTAGGGTCAACTCCCCATAGTGTGTGACGTCAAGTTCAACTCCCTTGATGTGTCCTCATGTGCTCTCCACAAGGGACATGTCCTCTTGTGATCTCCACAAGGGACGTTGGGCTATAATCCCAAACCCACTTATCCCTTTAGGATAAGTGTCCTCATAGATAAAATAAACTCAGTAACAATGGAGTACGACCTGAAGAATGTCTTAGGAATCTACAAACATCAACACTCCCTCTCAACGAGGGAGGCATTCTCTACCACGCCAGGTCTATCATAGAACTACTTGAACTTCATCCTAGTAAGGGGTTTGGTAAGAAAATCAACAATATGCTCATCTGTAGGAAGGTATTGCACCAATACTTCCTTCCTCTGCACCATGTCTCAGATGTAATGGTACTTGATCTCAATGTGTTTAAAATTGTCATAAAACACTGGATTCTATGAGATCTTCACACAACTCTGGTTATCATAATGAATAATGGTATAATCTATCACATGTACAAATAAATCCGTAAGGAGCTCGTGAAGCCACACTACTTCATGGACTGCCACACTCAATGCAATGTACTCTTCTTCTACGGTGCTCAAAGCCATAAAATTTTATTTCCTGCTACACTAGGAAACCATGGAAGATCCTAAAGTGAAACAACACCCAAAGGTGATCTTCCTGTTTACTATGATCCCTTCCCAATCAGAGTCAGTATATCCCTACAATCTCATGTATCTCAACACATGCTTAGCATAAATCTAGTGTGTCTTTCTTGGATGACTCATAAATTGGCTAAGTGCACTCACTACATAGAAAATATCTGGTATGGTGTTAACCAGATACATGAATGGTCCAATCAACTATCTGTACAAGGTTAGATCAATATAATTGGAATCAGAATAAGGAATAGTTAGTTTCTTCAGATTCATCACCATTGGTGTAGCCATGGGTTTGCAGTTCAACATCGCAAACTTCTTCAATATCTGAACTGTGTAATTCCCCGGACTCATGAAGATCTCATTAGTTCCCTTCCACACCTCTAGTCCTAATAATTAGTGCATCATACCAAGGTCCTTCATCTTAAACTCAGAGGCCAACACATACTTGGATTCAATAAGGCTCTCTGTACCGGTGAGGAATAAATCATCAATGTAGAGGACCAAAATTAGGGACTCACCATTAACATTCTTGTAGTATAGGTTGGGATAAACAACACTTTTTACGAATTCCAAACTCATCGGGTGTCCATCAATCTTCACATACCAAGCTAGAGTTTCATTCTTGAGTCCATACGGGGTCTTCTTCAACCTGCACACATGAGACTCCTTCTCATGTATCACGAAACCATCTGGCTTCTCGATGTATAATTCTTCCTCAATATCTCCATTGAGAAAGATTGTCTTCACATCAATTTTATGTAGCCTCCAACCCATGGATGTTGCAAGGGAAATAATCATCTGGATAGAAGTGTATCGAGCAATAGGAGAAAATGTCTCCTCATAATATATTCCTTCCACCTGAGAGAATCCTCTAGCAACAAATCTTGATTTTTGCTTCTCGATGCTCCTGTCAGTTGTGTGTTGGATCTTATATATCCACTTAGAAGTCACTACAGGCTTCCCCTCAGGCCTTGGAACAATATCCCACACATCATTCTTCATGATGGACTGATACTCCTCCATAATGACATCTCTCCATATTGGTTGACTAGATGCCTCCTCATAACATGAAGGCTCGGAATCAATGATGTGGCTCATAGCTGCGGCATAGCACGAATATCTCCGAGCTCTCTTCCTCTCTCGAAAGGTACCATGAGGAGTTTCATGTCCTCCTACCTCCTGCAGAGTTTGACGATCCCATGCAAGTCTCTTTTGACCTACTGCAATATCTCTGGGAACATCAATTAGAGCTACAATATCAACATGATAAATTTGATCAATAGGTTCAATAGGTTCAATTGTCTCCCTCTAAATTTCTAAAGGGGGAGAAAGGAACCATCTCTTCCTATCTCTCACTATCAATATCCATGTAATATCCTATAGATATCTTGAAGGCTACCTCCTCCTCAAAGGTAAAATCTCTGCTCACCTCAATTTGTCTCTGACCAGGGATGTAGATCCAATATTCCTTTGAAAACTCACTGTACCCCAGAAATGTACCCTTTTTTCTTGAAGGGTATAGCTTGTTACTTTTATCCTTGGGTACATGAATTTATATTGGACTCCCAAATATCCTGAATTGTCCAACCTCAGGCTTCCCTCATGAACTGTGTCCATACTAGAAATCTCATGGTTCCCTCGTGGAACACATGTCTAAGACATATAGAGGTTCCCTCATGGAACCAATATCTCACAAGACATATCAAGGTTTCCTCGTGAAACTAATGTCTTGGTTCCTTCATCTAACCATCTGAGGCATGTCAATATGAATTCCACATTCTCCCTTACTAGTCCACATAGGACCCTTCAGGGAGAATGTTTCACGATGTTGCCTCAAACATCAACACTCCCTCTCAGTGAGGGAGAAAGTCATGTCATGGACTACATGGAACATTCTTCTAATTAGTTCACCATATGTGCCACAAGAGAATGTAAGTCCTATAATTGAGAGTGGATCAATAACTACTACCTATAGAGCTGGAGGTGACTCCTCCTTTGTCTTTTCTCCTTCTGACACTGAAGGTAGCTCTTCCTCCTTCTTTGGAGGTAACTCAATATCTTATCCCTCTAGATGTAGTACCGCCTCCCTCTCTAGATGATATCCATTTACATATGATTTTTCATGTGTTCCATTTATTGGCTTGTATTTTTTAACCAATATTCCACTTACAATCGTCACAATGCATTTCCACATTGCTCATTGTCTAGATTTGTGCATTAATCACATGTGAATCAACCTCACTCACCATCGCACCGTTTAGAAATTATTTTCTAAAACATTATGAGAATAATGGTAAAATAATAAATCCAACTCAAATCTATATCTTGGTTTGTATTTCTTAGAGTGCAATTATCACTTTACACCATAAAATAGCTCAAAAAGAAAAAAACAATTTGTGACTATTAGTGCATTTTGTGGCCACGCACCATTGATCACTATAGGAAGTAGTTCACTCGTGGACAATATTAGGTGTGTTCCACTTCACACACTTCATCGACCAATATTGTTCACTAGTTGGTTATCTTCACACACTGCTTGCGCTTCAATAGCACAACGTCAGGATTCACAGTGTATTTCTTCAAATGGTTATTCTATATTAAAATAACCAGCACAAAGAGGCTACCTGCCATTACCACTACCGACGTGCACAAGCAACAATATATACCAACATTATAAATGTGATTTCAATAAGTACACATACAAACAATGTCCCTCAAACTCTTAGCTACAATTTCTTGGGAGGCACTGAATACGGTGAATGAGGAGCTTGGATTGTAGAATTCTACCCCTTTTTTTTCTTAGTTTTAACACTACAATGGCAGATGGTTTGCTTGAGATGAGTCTCGAGGCTCGATATGAGTCTCCTATGAATGATTCCCATGTATATTTAAAAATCAATATCTTGCGGTGCAACGTGAGAAAAACATTCCCCGCAACATCCATGAGAAACAATTGGTGTTTGGGGTGAGATCCGTAATTATCAACTCTAAGGACCAGATTTACAGATGAATCAAATACCATGAAGCCACTACCATTGAATAGGAGAGATCTCTTCCAAATGATGAAGGTTGAGGTCGAGGGAGAGTTCACTTCAAAAAATTGGTATCAGGACAGAGGTCTTTCAATGACCACAACACCACCAAATGAAACTTTGCACACCATGCAACAAACTCGACTTTATTTGACAACACAAAATTTGTTTATGGCACGCTAGATGCTAAATCATGTATTTACTTTGTGGAGGACATGAATCGAGCTACCACGTATTTCAAGGAAAGAGAGTCGATGTCCAGAACAATGGACTCAATTGAATCAAACTGTTGGAGTCGATCTTGTTGACTAGATCATCCTGAAATTCTCTCTTTAGATCAGCCAGCTCTCCACTTGTGAAGAGGCTTACACAATGCCTTTCCACAAAGGCTCAATCTCTCTATAGAATAGTGTTGCAACAACATAAGGATGACAAAACCACTAAGTAAATAATATATCGTTGCAAAAACATAAACCATAACTTGGTTGAAATAATCTCCCACAAAGCGCAAACTATCTCTCTCATTTTCCCGGTCTCTCCCGTGAGGGAGTCAAGCCTAGTCCTTCTCTGATACCATGTTGATTTTTTATATGAGATGATATATGATTGATATATTATTAAAGTGATGAGAGTTACATATATAAATAACATATGGTGACCATCCATGAAAGGATGCATCCATTGGATAATAAATAATTATCTATTATTACTTATTATTACTTATTATATATATATATATATATATATATATATATATATATATATTATTTAATAATCAATAATTATATTATTAATTATTAATCTAGGAGAATGTCTTCTCAATGTTGTCCAAACATAAATAGGTGATGTGGATGAGAGTGAGTATCCATTCAGCACCAAGAAAAATGTCTCAACCACCCATGTCAATATAAAAAATGTGAGATTTCAACTGATATTGACCATTTTGTAGGCGCACATTTTCACAACACCCCCCACATTTCATGGAACCACCATTGAAAATCATGATTTGAAAATTGTTGACTGAATGGATATAGAAATTGATTTCTTGGGCAAGTAAACAATGAATGAAATTATGAGTGTTTCCATTATCAACTAAGATGATGGTTTTTTTTTGCTTGATGTGTCCAATTAACTTGATGGTTTTGGGAGCATAAAATCTAGTGAGAGCATTCAATAAAATTATGCGTTCAACTTTGGGAGGATCAAATGGAAATGTAAGATCATCTATTTGGGGTAGCACTACCTCAAGTGAAACCTCAACATTCTCATCAGAAACATCCTCTAAAATGGCCATAAAAAGTTTTTTTGCTTTACACTTGTGCCCTGGAAAGTATTCATCATCAAAATTATAGAAAAGAACCTTGAGTTGGTGTTCAACCATTTCCAACCGGGTTAATTTTTTAACCTTGAGAAGAGTGTCCCGAGGGGAAGGATTGGGGTGTATAGGGTGGGGAATAAAAGAAGGTTTTCTACTCTGGGAAAATATGACTTGTTGTGCCTCCTTAACATGTTTAGTGCCTTCCAACCAAGTCTGGGGGTGACCCATGAGGACCTGGGTTCAGATTTTATCCTTGAGGCCACTAATAAAGAATTCTCTAATGAAGGCATTTGTCATGCCCTCCGTGTGGAAATCCAAGTGCTCAAAGGAAGAAATAAAATTTTCCATGGTTCTAGAATGTTTCAACTTGGTCAAATGACCTAAATGGTGGGTGTCTGTGTCAAAGTGTTCATATAGCTCGGCAACAAACTGTTTCCAAGAAACATACCCTTGGCATGAATTTCTATGTCGTTGTCACCATTTCCATAATTTTGGATCCAAATAAAGAACATTGTAACAAAGCTTGGTCAACTCATTAGTAATGTCATGCAGGGAAAAATAGTGTTCTATTTGAGTGACCTAGGCTGCTGCATCCGAGCCATCAAATTTTTTCACCTCAACTCTGGGAAGACAAGGGTCACGATGTAGGGAGTTAGAATGAAATATCATAGTATGGGAGGAGTCAACACCTTCTAGGGAGTTTTTTGTTTTATAATAATAAAATTTTGTTTTATTATTATAAATTTATGTACCATTTTAATTTATTTTTTTATTATAATTATGTATTTTTGTTTTTGTTTTGGTATCTCTTATAAATGATTATTTTGTTGGTTTAATTGAAAGTAAATTTTTTCAAATAATAATCAAAATACTAACATACAAAATATAAATATCAAAATATAAATATTTTTTAATTGAAATTAAATTATTTAAAATAGTCCCTAAAATACCAACACATAAAATATAAGTAACTTACCAAATTCAAACAATAATAATAAAAATGACATCAAATAAATAAAATATTAAATTAAAAAATTAACAATATTAAATAATTATATTATTATTATTATTATTTTAAAGCGTTCAATGTAAATCAAATGTCTAATAACAATATATTATATCAAGAAAATAAAATATTTTATATTTTAAACCAATTGACTAATAACAATATGTCAAAAGAAAGACAACATTTTATATTTTGATTGATATTAAGATATTTTAAATTTTTCCAAAGATATAAATATCTTTCATATATTTATGAAAGATTCAATTATAAAAAAAATATTTTGATGAAAATTTTATTTCATTATAAAATATAAAAACAAAATAAAATATAAAATCAAAACACCATGGCATGAAAGAATCTATCACCTTTGTGTCACTGGAAAAACTTTATCCTAGAGTGCCCTTGTATGAACACGCTAGTTGTACGAGAACATCATAGTTGTATGAATCTATCCACAAAAAAAATACCATGAAATTGATCAGAGTTACTCATAAATGGATTTCATTGAAATATTTTACTACTATAAATCAAAATTTCTTTTAACCCCTTCCTTTGTGTTTTCTTGACAATCGCAATTTGCAACACCAAAAAGGGGAATTCATAAATGCATACTCTAATTTTATATATGCTTATTTGGAAGGGATAGATTTTGCAGTTCAAGATCATATGCTATCAAGTGTGATTCTAAGTTTCCTTTTATTTGTGATATAACACATCACTTCAAAGTTCCTATCTTTTTCACAAAGGAAACACTTAGAGTTTTTTTGGAAAACTTCGGCAAAAATTCCTTTTCGTAATGTGTCAAACACAAACCAACCTGTCATGTGACGAACATGTCGTGGCATTGCAATATGACGAATAGAACTAGATGTTTCAACGTGACGAACATAGTAATGTTGCAATGTGTCTAGCATAGTAACATCGCACAATGACAAACATAGTAACATTGCAATTTGATGAAAATAGTAACGTTGCAATCTTATGTACATAGTAACGTTGCAATTTTTTTAATATGGTAACGTCGCAATGTAATGAACATAAACTAACATTGCAATGTGATGAACATAGGCATGTTGTCGCAATGTAGATAGTAACCTCGTAATGTGATGAGTTCATAAACAAACATTGCAATGTGTCGCACATTGCCTTGTCGTCACATTGTGACAAAACTTTCCTCACATTGCAATGTGACAAAAATTTCCAAACACCACAATGTGTCAAACATAGTAACGTTGCAATATACCAAACATAGTAACATCACAATGTGATGAACATATACGGATGTCAAAATGTGACAAACATATACCTTGATCGTAATGTGACGAACATAGCCTTGTCATCGCAATATGGCAAACATAGCCCTATTGTTGCAATGTGACGAACATTTCCCTATCATCGTAATGTGAAGAATGTATCCTCTCATTGAAATGTGACACACATATCCCGACGTCGCATTTTGACAAACATTTCCAAATGTCACAATGGGACGGACACAACCCATTGTTGCAATGTGATGTATACAACCCAATGTAGCAATGTGACAAATATAGATCAACATTGCAATGAGACGAACATTTCCCGACGTTGCAATGTGATGAACATAAGCCAATGTCAGGCTGTGACAAACCTATTCCAATGCCATAATGTGACAAACAAAAACCATTCGTTGTAATTTGATGACCATAAACTTACGATGTCATGTGACGAACAAAAGTTGATGTCACAATTTGATGAACAAAACCTGATGTCGCAATGTCACGAACAAAACATGATCGACATTGCAATGCAGTAGTGCCATAGTAAACTTTGGTTAAACTTAATGAACATGGCCCACCATAATCATATCGACATTTTCAACGAAGGTCATCCATAGGCATGGTCAACCATAATAAACCCCGATCAACCATGGTCATTGTCAATTAATGTATTAATGTATTAATACTTTAATAATGTATTATTAATGTATTGCTACTTTAATAATGCATTTATTAAGGTATTAATACTTTAATAATGTATTCATTAATGTATTATTACTTAAATAATGTATTATTAATGTATTAATAAATAAATATGTTACATTATACATTAATGTATTAATAATTTAATAATGTATACTAACGTCATTAAGGTCAATGTATTACTTTATCACTGTATGAATACTTTATTAATGTTTTAATGTATTAAAACTTTAGCAATGTATTTATTAATGCGACATCAAGAAAGTTTTCCAATGGGGAGTCAAGAAGCAAAAAAAATTTGATGCATTGAAGGAGAAGATTAGTTCATCTGAACAAGGGAAATAGAGAGGGAATTTGTGGATGAGAACTTGGAGCTCTGCAATATTAGGGTTCACATGCACCAACAACCCTCCTACCCTAACCATGTATGAACTCCTCTGTACACCTCTACACCCTGGTACTGATCGCCACAAAAGAATGGGAACAAAAGGGGGCGAGAAATCCCCCTCTTACCGCAACATCACTGCCAATGATCCGGAGAACTCGTGGGTGCACAGACCATCCTTTGAGTTGCCATTGCACCTACGAGACCAATATCTGCAAGAAGATATGGATATTAGAAAATAATCAAACATGGATGTTGAGTCCTCGCATCCAAAAGCAGCTCAAGCATGGATACCCAGAAAATGTATCCCCCAAGCCCCAGTTGTGCCTAGATATGTCATCAAAACCACCAGGATAGGGGAACACACGCAGTTCATGAGAGACCATGCCCTCACAGGAAAATTACTAGGTCTTTGGCCCTCTGAAAAGGACCTAACTCATTAGATCAAGGCGTGGTGGAACCCCAATTGAGACTATGAGCTTCAGATGAGCTCCAAAGGTTTCTTCACAGTAATATTCTACAACCTGGAAGACAATGACATGATCTTTGAAGGGGGACCATATTTCTATAATTAGGCTAGCCTCTACCTCCGCTTATGGATAGACCATTTCTTCCCAGAAAAGGAAAAAAATTCATATGCACCAGTATGGATTCGCCTCTATTCCCTACCTCAAGAGTTCTAGTTAAAAGAAATTTTACTGGGCATAGGAAACACCCTATGTAAATATGTCAAATATTTTGAAGCTACAAAACAGAGAAAATACACCTCTTATGCAAGGATCTGTGTCTATATGAACATCTCCAATGCTCTGTCAGGTATAGTTACCATAGAATACCAAGACGAGGAATGGGCCCAAACCATAGACTATGAACACATTCCTTTCAGATGTCGAAAATTTCATGAACATGGACACCTTTTCAAGGACTGCCCTCTCAACCCACCCCCCCAAAAGGGAATTTGAAGAGAAAACAAAGGAAGGATTCACCCAAGTGAAAAATCAAAGGAGATAAGAGAAAAAGAAGCCCACTACCAACAACGGAAAAGAGAACCCAAATAATAATTCTTTTGAAGCCCTCAACCGCCTCCCAGAGGCAGAATAAGTGGAAAACCCCCACAAGGTTGCGGAAATAGATCCCAACAAGCACAAGGAATACCAACCATCACAAGAGTATCAAACCCTAACAAACCAAGCAGATCCACAGACTCGCCCAGTCTCAGGGAAGGAACCAAAAAGAGAGGAAGACACGATCATGGAAATGGATGAGCAGGACCTAGCAGAAATCGACCTAGATAGGTTAGAATAAGCACTCAACAAGAAGGATATTCAAACCTTACCAGAGGACCAACTTAGGAAAGTTCACAAAGTATTTCTGGAATCATCAGTAGGGGCTACATCAAGGTTAGGGATCCACACAGACCCAAACCAAGATCCAAGAAAACACCCAAAAGAAAACAAGCGATGAGGCAGAAAATTGGCTCATCAACTAATAATGGAAGTGTGAAACTATATGATCAACTCTGGACAGATTCACAAGATCTCAGAGAGATCCTTTTCCCACTGACCTAATTGTTAACTATGAATATCCTCACCTAGAATATCACAGGCCTAAATGGAAGATCCAAACAAAGGAATCTCTGAAACTATATCAAAATGGAAGACCCTGATATATTCTTGATACAAGAGACAAAATGTGCAGGGAAAACTGTAGAAGACATCATCAAAACATGTTGGCGTAATTGCGAATCCTATTAAACGAATTCAAAAGGGGCTTCAGGAGGCCTGGCCATCCTATGGAATCCTGCAATAGTCATCCTTGATCAAGGCTTCTCCACTCAGTGCACCATCATAACACACTACAAAGCCATCGACTCAGACAAGGAAGGAATGATCACAAATTCCTATGGATCATAGAATAGCCAATACAAAGACCTCTTTCTTCAAAACTTGGCTTACCTAGGTTCCTTAGCGGAGGGAAAGCGATGGATAATAGGGGACGACTTCAACATGATTCTCACGTTGGAGGAGAAGTGAGGGGGAAAGAAGCGCCTGGAGAAGGATACCACAAAATTCCAGGAAATCATAGAGAACCTCAGACTGGCAGATATCGAGAACAACAATGGAACCTACACCTGGACCAACAAAATATCAGGACACCACCAAATAGCATGCAAGCTTGATCACTTCCTCATCTCAGAAAATATCCTCTTGGAAGGCCCCCTAGTAGACTCCAACATCCTCTCGAAGGAACATTCAGAACACTGGTCGGTTCAGCTCTGGGTTGACACTATTGCCACCCCCAAGCTTAAACCCTTCAGATTTGAAAAATTTGGGCTCTCCCATCCAAACTTCCAGGAGTTAGCCCGTCACTGGTGGAGCACTATGGAAACACAGATGGGTACAAAAATGTATTGCTTCTAGCAAAAACTCAAACATTTTAAACAATAGGTGTGCAAATGAAACAAAGAGGTCTTTGGGAATATTTTCTAGGAGAGGAACTTACTAGAACAAAAACTAGAGAACCTCTAGGCACAATTCATTCAAGTAGGATACACAATCACCCAATAGCAGGAGGAAAGTGAACTCAAAAGGAAACTAGAAGAAAGACACAAACAAGAAGAGATCCTATGGAGATAGAAATCTCGGGTTCAATGGCTCAATGAAGGAGAGAAGAACACCAAATTCTTCCAATGTTCTATGATCCACATACGCCTTATCAATCACATCACGAAGTTGTATGACTCATAAGGAAACACCCTGTTAAATCATTAGGAAATAACGCATGAGCTGACAAAATTCTACAAGGATATCCTCTTAGAATCCCAGGTGGATCGCACCTCAGCAATAGAGCAAGTGATCCAAAACATCCCAACTATAATCACTCAGGAACAAAATGAGGCTCTCATGACACCAATAACGCAAGAAAAAGTGGATCATTCTATTCAGGAGTTACCCACATGAAAGGCTCCAAGTCCAGATGGTTTCACAACATAATTCTTCCACTCCTGTTGGACAATGTTAAGGGAGGAAGTGTGGCAGCTGGTGGATTAATCACGCAGCTCAGGCAAAGTTCTTCCAACACTAAATGCCACTTTCCTCACCCTAGTACCCAAATAATAAAGATTGACAAACCTGAGGAACTTCAGACCCATAACTCATTGCAACGTGATCTACAAAATCATTTCCAAGGTCATATCTCTAAGAATCAAGCCAATTCTACCCTTCATCATCTCCAAGGAGAAATCAATATATGTCGAAGGAAGGCAAATCATGGATAGTTTCATTCTTGTCCATGAAATCATTCACTCGCTCAAAAGCACTCACACTCTATGTATGCTTCTAAAACTTGACCTTTCAAAATATTTTGACAAATTAAGCTGGCAATATATGAAAGCACTCCTATCAGCTTTCGGTTTCAACAGGGATTGGGTCTCCTAGATAATGAACCTCATTTCCTCAACCTTCTTCTCAATCCTCGTCAATGGTGTCCCCTCTCAACCCTTCTCCCCCTCAAGAGGGATAAGGCAAGGCAACCCTCTCTCCCCTTTTATTTTTGTCATAATGGCTGAAGGACTAGGATGCTATATCAATGCCTCAATTAAAAATGGATCCCTCCAAGGCCTCCCTCTTCATGGATTATAATCGACAGCCTCCCATATCCAATTTGTCAATGACATGCTACTAATGAATACCCACACTACATAAGAAGAAATCAAACTAAGCTCCATCCTCTCTGATTTCAGTGAAGCCTCTGGCACCACCTTTAATTTGGCCAAATCACAACTCTTATTTTTCAATACTCCTATGGAAATACAACATCACCTTTCTCAAATTATGAATACCCTTGTCTTCACTCTTCCCTCTCGCTACCTGGGACTCCCTCTTTCTGACTCAGCAACGAGAAACATCTCTTGGGACTCTATCCTACTCTCCATAACCAACCGTCTCAGCAACTGGACCTTTCTCTCCCTCAACTTTCCAACCATAATCGTTCTCTTAAAGTCAGTCCTCCAAGACATCCCAACTTACCTCTTCTCAGCCCTAGCTTCCCCCCAATTAGTCATAAATAAAATATGGAATCTACAAAGAAAATTTCTATGGCATGGACACAACTCGAACAAAAAATGGGCCTAGTCAGCTGGGACAAAGCATGCAAGCCTAAATATTCAGGTGGTCTGGGCCTCCAAGACCCTGGTAAATTAAATAGCACCATGGGAGAAAGAATTTGGTGGAGATGGCTCAAAACTCCAATATATCTTTGGGAAAAACTATGGAAATGAAAATATGCCCCAAATACACACCAAAGTCAACTTATAAGAATGCAAGGGCAAATTCAGGGCTCCAACATCTGGAATGTGGCTTGAAAAAATTGACCACTCATATAGGAACATGCTTTTTGGGAAGTTCACAATGGTCAAAGTGCCCTATTCTGGATGGATTCCTGGTAGCAAATGCAACCCCTACGAATGGAAGAAAATTTACAACCCTACAAAAATCACATTCAAGATCTTTCCACTCTCAAAGTGGAAGATCTGTGGACAGAAACCCCCAGCGACTCTCCCTGGCGAAGATGAAATCAACTCATCGGGAACTCCAAGTGGAAATGAACTGTGACCTGCAGCACTGGAAACAATCTACAACCCAAAGGCGAATCAGGAAAAGCATAGACCAAAACATTGTTAGATGGGGATACACACCTCATGGAATCTTCACACTCAAGGAGGGATACACTCTTCAGGAGAATTTCCATAACCTTCAGAAAGACAACATCTGGACAACAATATGGAAATAAAAAATCTGGCCCAAAAGTTGTACTTTCCTCTAGCTTCTACTACATAACAAGATCTTAACCTGGGACAACCTCCAAAGACGAGGTTTCATTGGCCCCTTGATCTTCCATCTCTATCATCTCCAGGCTGAAACCATGGAGCACCTCCTAAATAATTGTCTACTCAGTGAGAACATCTGGAACCAAGCCACTTGGCTCATGAGAAGAACCAAACGAGTTAAAAATAACACCATAAGAACCATCATGGATTGGGGCTCCGGTCCCTTCAAAAGTCCTATCTTGAACAGAGCATGGAAACTCTTACCAGGATTCATAGTGTGGCAACTATGGAAAGAGAGGAACAGAAGAATATTTCATTCCCAGCCATCTCCTCCTATCCTCCTCTGGAATACAATCCTCCTACATATCCAAGAAACTCTTCAACTACATTTATGGATCAAGGAAGACTTCCCCACTGACCCAGGTGAGCTCTCGATCCTCAACTCCTGGGGCTTCTCGTTGTTCACACTCCACCCCTCCTCAGAAGCCCCCTCTAATTCCAAAATCCCTCAGTCCCTCTAAGTGGTCCCCCCTCGCCAAGCTTCCATAAGATCAATTTTGATGGCGCATCAAAAGGAAATCTAGGAAACTCAGGCTATAGAGCATTCATAAGAAACAACTTGTGACAAATTCAAATCCTCACTACAGGAGATCTTGTATACGACACCAACAATTCAACAGAAATTTGGGGTCTCATCAAAGGGGTGCAAATGGATCTAGATCAAAACCTCACATGTCTAATTATTGAAGGAGACTCCAAAATCATAATAGACTTGGCAACAAAAATCTTGAATGGCAGAGATCCAGGGAAAATCACTCCCAGCTGACGCCTCCTTGGCCCTCTTCACAGCTTCCAAGATCTTCTAAGACCTTCTCTAACTCTAACTCCCTCACACATTAGGTGAAGTGCAAACAAACATGCAGATAGAATGGCCAATGCAGGGGTTGACTCGTTGCAGTAGATCATTCTCCAAGATCCCAGGCAGTCCCAAAGCTCTCCTCTCTGGCTCCCATGCGAGGAGCTTGCCCAGTTGGATGGCCCCAATCTGGATGGGGTACCACCTTTGTCTACCTAGAATTCCTTGCAAGTCAGAAATGATTCGGGGTGAGAGGGAAACTGTCAGCATCAGCGTAGATGATCAATAGTCGACAGATGATTTCAGGACCTCAATAATCGAGAGTCATGAGGTTGATGGATGTTGTTTCTTAAAGTCAAGAAATCGCGAAAAGAGAGAGTGGATCTAGACCATTGGTGCTAAAGGAGTTTTGAACCGTCATTCTGGCCCCATTGATCTGACACGAGGAAATTTTGGGAACTCAGCTATCGAGAGTCCGACGCATGAAAGAAGCTATTTCCCAAAGTCGAAAAATCGCGAAATGAAAAATAGTGATAAGCGAGAGCAGATCAGGACCATTGGTACCAGAAGAGATCTAGACCATCGATTCGGTCCCATGGATCTGATGCAAGAAAATTTTGGTATCTCGGTTATCGGGAATCCAAAGCATGAAGGTAGTTATTTCCCAAAGTCGTGAAATGC
>ML810734.1:70198-88975 GCA_009831015.1 Picea engelmannii | reverse complement strand
AACATAGTAACATTGCAATTTGATGAAAATAGTAACGTTGCAATCTTATGTACATAGTAACGTTGCAATTTTTTTAATATGGTAACGTCGCAATGTAATGAACATAAACTAACATTGCAATGTGATGAACATAGGCATGTTGTCGCAATGTAGATAGTAACCTCGTAATGTGATGAGTTCATAAACAAACATTGCAATGTGTCGCACATTGCCTTGTCGTCACATTGTGACAAAACTTTCCTCACATTGCAATGTGACAAAAATTTCCAAACACCACAATGTGTCAAACATAGTAACGTTGCAATATACCAAACATAGTAACATCACAATGTGATGAACATATACGGATGTCAAAATGTGACAAACATATACCTTGATCGTAATGTGACGAACATAGCCTTGTCATCGCAATATGGCAAACATAGCCCTATTGTTGCAATGTGACGAACATTTCCCTATCATCGTAATGTGAAGAATGTATCCTCTCATTGAAATGTGACACACATATCCCGACGTCGCATTTTGACAAACATTTCCAAATGTCACAATGGGACGGACACAACCCATTGTTGCAATGTGATGTATACAACCCAATGTAGCAATGTGACAAATATAGATCAACATTGCAATGAGACGAACATTTCCCGACGTTGCAATGTGATGAACATAAGCCAATGTCAGGCTGTGACAAACCTATTCCAATGCCATAATGTGACAAACAAAAACCATTCGTTGTAATTTGATGACCATAAACTTACGATGTCATGTGACGAACAAAAGTTGATGTCACAATTTGATGAACAAAACCTGATGTCGCAATGTCACGAACAAAACATGATCGACATTGCAATGCAGTAGTGCCATAGTAAACTTTGGTTAAACTTAATGAACATGGCCCACCATAATCATATCGACATTTTCAACGAAGGTCATCCATAGGCATGGTCAACCATAATAAACCCCGATCAACCATGGTCATTGTCAATTAATGTATTAATGTATTAATACTTTAATAATGTATTATTAATGTATTGCTACTTTAATAATGCATTTATTAAGGTATTAATACTTTAATAATGTATTTATTAATGTATTATTACTTAAATAATGTATTATTAATGTATTAATAAATAAATATGTTACATTATACATTAATGTATTAATAATTTAATAATGTATACTAACGTCATTAAGGTCAATGTATTACTTTATCACTGTATGAATACTTTATTAATGTTTTAATGTATTAAAACTTTAGCAATGTATTTATTAATGCGACATCAAGAAAGTTTTCCAATGGGGAGTCAAGAAGCAAAAAAAATTTGATGCATTGAAGGAGAAGATTAGTTCATCTGAACAAGGGAAATAGAGAGGGAATTTGTGGATGAGAACTTGGAGCTCTGCAATATTAGGGTTCACATGCACCAACAACCCTCCTACCCTAACCATGTATGAACTCCTCTGTACACCTCTACACCCTGGTACTGATCGCCACAAAAGAATGGGAACAAAAGGGGGCGAGAAATCCCCCTCTTACCGCAACATCACTGCCAATGATCCGGAGAACTCGTGGGTGCACAGACCATCCTTTGAGTTGCCATTGCACCTACGAGACCAATATCTGCAAGAAGATATGGATATTAGAAAATAATCAAACATGGATGTTGAGTCCTCGCATCCAAAAGCAGCTCAAGCATGGATACCCAGAAAATGTATCCCCCAAGCCCCAGTTGTGCCTAGATATGTCATCAAAACCACCAGGATAGGGGAACACACGCAGTTCATGAGAGACCATGCCCTCACAGGAAAATTACTAGGTCTTTGGCCCTCTGAAAAGGACCTAACTCATTAGATCAAGGCGTGGTGGAACCCCAATTGAGACTATGAGCTTCAGATGAGCTCCAAAGGTTTCTTCACAGTAATATTCTACAACCTGGAAGACAATGACATGATCTTTGAAGGGGGACCATATTTCTATAATTAGGCTAGCCTCTACCTCCGCTTATGGATAGACCATTTCTTCCCAGAAAAGGAAAAAAATTCATATGCACCAGTATGGATTCGCCTCTATTCCCTACCTCAAGAGTTCTAGTTAAAAGAAATTTTACTGGGCATAGGAAACACCCTATGTAAATATGTCAAATATTTTGAAGCTACAAAACAGAGAAAATACACCTCTTATGCAAGGATCTGTGTCTATATGAACATCTCCAATGCTCTGTCAGGTATAGTTACCATAGAATACCAAGACGAGGAATGGGCCCAAACCATAGACTATGAACACATTCCTTTCAGATGTCGAAAATTTCATGAACATGGACACCTTTTCAAGGACTGCCCTCTCAACCCACCCCCCCAAAAGGGAATTTGAAGAGAAAACAAAGGAAGGATTCACCCAAGTGAAAAATCAAAGGAGATAAGAGAAAAAGAAGCCCACTACCAACAACGGAAAAGAGAACCCAAATAATAATTCTTTTGAAGCCCTCAACCGCCTCCCAGAGGCAGAATAAGTGGAAAACCCCCACAAGGTTGCGGAAATAGATCCCAACAAGCACAAGGAATACCAACCATCACAAGAGTATCAAACCCTAACAAACCAAGCAGATCCACAGACTCGCCCAGTCTCAGGGAAGGAACCAAAAAGAGAGGAAGACACGATCATGGAAATGGATGAGCAGGACCTAGCAGAAATCGACCTAGATAGGTTAGAATAAGCACTCAACAAGAAGGATATTCAAACCTTACCAGAGGACCAACTTAGGAAAGTTCACAAAGTATTTCTGGAATCATCAGTAGGGGCTACATCAAGGTTAGGGATCCACACAGACCCAAACCAAGATCCAAGAAAACACCCAAAAGAAAACAAGCGATGAGGCAGAAAATTGGCTCATCAACTAATAATGGAAGTGTGAAACTATATGATCAACTCTGGACAGATTCACAAGATCTCAGAGAGATCCTTTTCCCACTGACCTAATTGTTAACTATGAATATCCTCACCTAGAATATCACAGGCCTAAATGGAAGATCCAAACAAAGGAATCTCTGAAACTATATCAAAATGGAAGACCCTGATATATTCTTGATACAAGAGACAAAATGTGCAGGGAAAACTGTAGAAGACATCATCAAAACATGTTGGCGTAATTGCGAATCCTATTAAACGAATTCAAAAGGGGCTTCAGGAGGCCTGGCCATCCTATGGAATCCTGCAATAGTCATCCTTGATCAAGGCTTCTCCACTCAGTGCACCATCATAACACACTACAAAGCCATCGACTCAGACAAGGAAGGAATGATCACAAATTCCTATGGATCATAGAATAGCCAATACAAAGACCTCTTTCTTCAAAACTTGGCTTACCTAGGTTCCTTAGCGGAGGGAAAGCGATGGATAATAGGGGACGACTTCAACATGATTCTCACGTTGGAGGAGAAGTGAGGGGGAAAGAAGCGCCTGGAGAAGGATACCACAAAATTCCAGGAAATCATAGAGAACCTCAGACTGGCAGATATCGAGAACAACAATGGAACCTACACCTGGACCAACAAAATATCAGGACACCACCAAATAGCATGCAAGCTTGATCACTTCCTCATCTCAGAAAATATCCTCTTGGAAGGCCCCCTAGTAGACTCCAACATCCTCTCGAAGGAACATTCAGAACACTGGTCGGTTCAGCTCTGGGTTGACACTATTGCCACCCCCAAGCTTAAACCCTTCAGATTTGAAAAATTTGGGCTCTCCCATCCAAACTTCCAGGAGTTAGCCCGTCACTGGTGGAGCACTATGGAAACACAGATGGGTACAAAAATGTATTGCTTCTAGCAAAAACTCAAACATTTTAAACAATAGGTGTGCAAATGAAACAAAGAGGTCTTTGGGAATATTTTCTAGGAGAGGAACTTACTAGAACAAAAACTAGAGAACCTCTAGGCACAATTCATTCAAGTAGGATACACAATCACCCAATAGCAGGAGGAAAGTGAACTCAAAAGGAAACTAGAAGAAAGACACAAACAAGAAGAGATCCTATGGAGATAGAAATCTCGGGTTCAATGGCTCAATGAAGGAGAGAAGAACACCAAATTCTTCCAATGTTCTATGATCCACATACGCCTTATCAATCACATCACGAAGTTGTATGACTCATAAGGAAACACCCTGTTAAATCATTAGGAAATAACGCATGAGCTGACAAAATTCTACAAGGATATCCTCTCAAAATCCCAGGTGGATCGCACCTCAGCAATAGAGCAGGTGACCCAAAACATCCCAACTATAATCACTTAGGAACAAAATGAGGCTCTCATGACACCAATAACGCAAGAAAAAGTGGATCATTCTATTCAGGAGTTACCCACATGAAAGGCTCCAAGTCCAGATGGTTTCACAACATAATTCTTCCACTCCTATTGGACAATGTTAAGGGAGGAAGTGTGGCAGCTGGTGGATTAATCACGCAGCTCAGGCAAAGTTCTTCCAACACTAAATGCCACTTTCCTCACCCTAGTACCCAAATAATAAAGATTGACAAACCTGAGGAACTTCAGACCCATAACTCATTGCAACGTGATCTACAAAATCATTTCCAAGGTCATATCTCTAAGAATCAAGCCAATTCTACCCTTCATCATCTCCAAGGAGAAATCAATATATGTCGAAGGAAGGCAAATCATGGATAGTTTCATTCTTGTCCATGAAATCATTCACTCGCTCAAAAGCACTCACACTCTATGTATGCTTCTAAAACTTGACCTTTCAAAATATTTTGACAAATTAAGCTGGCAATATATGAAAGCACTCCTATCAGCTTTCGGTTTCAACAGGGATTGGGTCTCCTAGATAATGAACCTCATTTCCTCAACCTTCTTCTCAATCCTCGTCAATGGTGTCCCCTCTCAACCCTTCTCCCCCTCAAGAGGGATAAGGCAAGGCAACCCTCTCTCCCCTTTTATTTTTGTCATAATGGCTGAAGGACTAGGATGCTATATCAATGCCTCAATTAAAAATGGATCCCTCCAAGGCCTCCCTCTTCATGGATTATAATCGACAGCCTCCCATATCCAATTTGTCAATGACATGCTACTAATGAATACCCACACTACATAAGAAGAAATCAAACTAAGCTCCATCCTCTCTGATTTCAGTGAAGCCTCTGGCACCACCTTTAATTTGGCCAAATCACAACTCTTATTTTTCAATACTCCTATGGAAATACAACATCACCTTTCTCAAATTATGAATACCCTTGTCTTCACTCTTCCCTCTCGCTACCTGGGACTCCCTCTTTCTGACTCAGCAACGAGAAACATCTCTTGGGACTCTATCCTACTCTCCATAACCAACCGTCTCAGCAACTGGACCTTTCTCTCCCTCAACTTTCCAACCATAATCGTTCTCTTAAAGTCAGTCCTCCAAGACATCCCAACTTACCTCTTCTCAGCCCTAGCTTCCCCCCAATTAGTCATAAATAAAATATGGAATCTACAAAGAAAATTTCTATGGCATGGACACAACTCGAACAAAAAATGGGCCTAGTCAGCTGGGACAAAGCATGCAAGCCTAAATATTCAGGTGGTCTGGGCCTCCAAGACCCTGGTAAATTAAATAGCACCATGGGAGAAAGAATTTGGTGGAGATGGCTCAAAACTCCAATATATCTTTGGGAAAAACTATGGAAATGAAAATATGCCCCAAATACACACCAAAGTCAACTTATAAGAATGCAAGGGCAAATTCAGGGCTCCAACATCTGGAATGTGGCTTGAAAAAATTGACCACTCATATAGGAACATGCTTTTTGGGAAGTTCACAATGGTCAAAGTGCCCTATTCTGGATGGATTCCTGGTAGCAAATGCAACCCCTACGAATGGAAGAAAATTTACAACCCTACAAAAATCACATTCAAGATCTTTCCACTCTCAAAGTGGAAGATCTGTGGACAGAAACCCCCAGCGACTCTCCCTGGCGAAGATGAAATCAACTCATCGGGAACTCCAAGTGGAAATGAACTGTGACCTGCAGCACTGGAAACAATCTACAACCCAAAGGCGAATCAGGAAAAGCATAGACCAAAACATTGTTAGATGGGGATACACACCTCATGGAATCTTCACACTCAAGGAGGGATACACTCTTCAGGAGAATTTCCATAACCTTCAGAAAGACAACATCTGGACAACAATATGGAAATAAAAAATCTGGCCCAAAAGTTGTACTTTCCTCTAGCTTCTACTACATAACAAGATCTTAACCTGGGACAACCTCCAAAGACGAGGTTTCATTGGCCCCTTGATCTTCCATCTCTATCATCTCCAGGCTGAAACCATGGAGCACCTCCTAAATAATTGTCTACTCAGTGAGAACATCTGGAACCAAGCCACTTGGCTCATGAGAAGAACCAAACGAGTTAAAAATAACACCATAAGAACCATCATGGATTGGGGCTCCGGTCCCTTCAAAAGTCCTATCTTGAACAGAGCATGGAAACTCTTACCAGGATTCATAGTGTGGCAACTATGGAAAGAGAGGAACAGAAGAATATTTCATTCCCAGCCATCTCCTCCTATCCTCCTCTGGAATACAATCCTCCTACATATCCAAGAAACTCTTCAACTACATTTATGGATCAAGGAAGACTTCCCCACTGACCCAGGTGAGCTCTCGATCCTCAACTCCTGGGGCTTCTCGTTGTTCACACTCCACCCCTCCTCAGAAGCCCCCTCTAATTCCAAAATCCCTCAGTCCCTCTAAGTGGTCCCCCCTCGCCAAGCTTCCATAAGATCAATTTTGATGGCGCATCAAAAGGAAATCTAGGAAACTCAGGCTATAGAGCATTCATAAGAAACAACTTGTGACAAATTCAAATCCTCACTACAGGAGATCTTGTATACGACACCAACAATTCAACAGAAATTTGGGGTCTCATCAAAGGGGTGCAAATGGATCTAGATCAAAACCTCACATGTCTAATTATTGAAGGAGACTCCAAAATCATAATAGACTTGGCAACAAAAATCTTGAATGGCAGAGATCCAGGGAAAATCACTCCCAGCTGACGCCTCCTTGGCCCTCTTCACAGCTTCCAAGATCTTCTAAGACCTTCTCTAACTCTAACTCCCTCACACATTAGGTGAAGTGCAAACAAACATGCAGATAGAATGGCCAATGCAGGGGTTGACTCGTTGCAGTAGATCATTCTCCAAGATCCCAGGCAGTCCCAAAGCTCTCCTCTCTGGCTCCCATGCGAGGAGCTTGCCCAGTTGGATGGCCCCAATCTGGATGGGGTACCACCTTTGTCTACCTAGAATTCCTTGCAAGTCAGAAATGATTCGGGGTGAGAGGGAAACTGTCAGCATCAGCGTAGATGATCAATAGTCGACAGATGATTTCAGGACCTCAATAATCGAGAGTCATGAGGTTGATGGATGTTGTTTCTTAAAGTCAAGAAATCGCGAAAAGAGAGAGTGGATCTAGACCATTGGTGCTAAAGGAGTTTTGAACCGTCATTCTGGCCCCATTGATCTGACACGAGGAAATTTTGGGAACTCAGCTATCGAGAGTCCGACGCATGAAAGAAGCTATTTCCCAAAGTCGAAAAATCGCGAAATGAAAAATAGTGATAAGCGAGAGCAGATCAGGACCATTGGTACCAGAAGAGATCTAGACCATCGATTCGGTCCCATGGATCTGATGCAAGAAAATTTTGGTATCTCGGTTATCGGGAATCCAAAGCATGAAGGTAGTTATTTCCCAAAGTCGTGAAATGCGAAATCGCGATAAGAGAGAATAGATCAGGGCCGTTGGTACCAGAAGAGATCTGGACTATCAATCTGGTCCCATGGATCTGACGCGAGGAAATTTTGGGATCTCGGCTATCGGGAGTCCAAAGCATGACAATAGTTATTTCCCAAAGTCGTGAAATCGTGAAATGTGAAATCATGATAAGAAAGAACAAATTAGGACCGTTGGTATAAGAAGATATCTGGATCGTCGATTTGGTCCCATGGATTTGACACAATAAAATATCAGGATCTCGGCTATCGGGAGTCCAAAGCTTGAAGGCAACTATTTCCCAAATTCGCGAAATTGCGAAAAGTGAGAACATATCAAGACCATTGGTACTAGAAGAGATCTGGATCGTCGATCTGTTCCCATGGATGTGAGAAAATTTTGGGAACTCAGATATCGGGAGTCCGCAGCATGGAGGAAGTTGTCTGCCCAAGCCGCGAAGTCGCAAAACGCAAAATCGCTAAATGCGAGAGAAGATCTAGACCGTCGATCTCGAGGAAATCTGGACTGTCAATCTGGTCTTGAAGGACTCACTGATTGTATTTTGGTGTAAGAATATAGTCTGAAGATATTTTTTGTAAGCTTTCAGTTGAAATTAATATAAGGAACCACTTTTTATTCAAAAAAAATGTATTTATTAATGCATTAATTGTATTAAATGTATTTTTTTATTATTATTACAGTTAATAATGTATTGCTAATGTATTACTTTATTAGTGTATTAATACTTTAGTAATGTATTACTACTTTACTAATGTATTATTTTATTAGTGCATTAATATATTATTAATTTCTTAATGTATTAATACTTTAATAATGTATTTATTAAAAATGTATTAATGTATTAATGCATTAAATTAATACATTACATTATACATTAATGTGTTAATGTAATTCATAGCCATGACCATAAGAAACCATGAGCATGGTCAGCCATAGTTAACCATGATCATTTTCAATAAATGTATTAATATATTAATATTTTAATAATGTCTTATTAATGTATTATTAATTTAATAATGTATTTATTAAAATATTAATACTTTAATAATGTATTAATAATGTATTATTTAATAATTTATTAATTAATTAATACATTACATTATTAGCGTATTAATACTTTAATTTATATGTTACATTAATGCAATATAATAATGTATTATTAGTATATTAATACATTAATAATGTTTTACTAAATACATTAAGTTCAATCTATTACTACTTTATTAATGTATTACTTTATTAGTGTATTAATACTTTATTAATATATTAATCAATATGTTCCTCGGATCGGGTGCCACGCGGAAAGGGAGAGGCACGTGGAGGCGCGCAGGGAGAGGCCATTTATGATGGCTCTCACCTCACACCATAGTTATTTATGAAGGTTCCTACCTCCGTCGGCCTCCGTTTATCGATGGGACCTCTCACGAGTGAGCACAGGCCGGCCAGCCAGAGCATTAAGCTCTCGGCTTTAATGGTTGCAGCCATAATTTATGCCATCACCCGCCTTACCAGAAGTCTTAGTGTGCATTCGAAGCTTGCTGAGCAGAGAAGTAGCAACAATGCTTTCAACACCCTGACATTGATCCTCACTCTTGCTATGCTGCGGGCGAGGGGGAGGCCTCGCAGGGGAGCTGGCTGGTATGCGGTTGACTCCAAGAGGAAGCGACACAAGATATTTGAACGGGCTTTGATCCTGACCAAGAAAAGGCGACATCGGGCGACCATAGGAACGAGCTCGCCCCCCAGAACCTTCGTCGAAGAAGTCCCGAACATGGAGCTCCCACCGGACTTTTCTGAGAGTAGGATGTTTATCGCTCCAGATAATTGGAACGCCCCGACGTGTATTGGAGAAGCAGCAGCACCTCCCCGCTCTAGATACACTTCAGGTCCCCGCGACGCTCCTAATGAAGAGCTCATCACTTGCCTGGTAGAGGAGGAGCTGCCAGAAAGCACCACCGAATCGCAGCCGAAAAGGAAGAAGCCGGGTCGTCGGGAAACAGATGTCAAGCCAAAGTCGCCGCCCTTGCCACCACTCCTACACTCGGAGCACCTGAATCTGATTTTTGAGGTTCGAAGCCTAGTGGATGATCAAATTTTTCAGAGTTGTCCGCGTTAGACAACGCTTGGACATGCTCTACGCCACACCTCAACGACAATGTCCAACCTGTGCTCAGCCTTATGTCATTCCAGCCAGCAGCGGAAAAGCGAAGGATGCCTACAAGGACTCTGGGGAATAGGTTCTTTTGTTTCGCATGATTTCCAACTCTATTTATGTTGTTGTTTACCAGAGTTGTAGCTCTTCAGTTGTTAGCATGGTTAGCATTAGCATAAAACTTACTAAATTGTTGTTGATAATGGACATGTACCATGGTTTCCTTCGGGCAGGGTGGCGCAAAGAACTCTTTGATTTTGCATGCTACTGTGGGCAGGCTAGCTATCTTGGTTTCCTGCATAGGCAGGACAGCTGGCACCTGCGTGTCATATGTATTCCTTTTTTGAAGCTATAATATACTAGGACTCACCTTTTACTTAATATATATATATATATATATATATATTTATGTTACTTTATATACTAATGTAAATTATTACTTTAATTTATACATTACATTAATATAATACAGTATTATCTTATTAATGTTACATTACATTATTAATGTATTTATCAATCATTCAATGTATATTTTAATGTATTAATACATTATTAAAATATTAATAATTTAATATGTTATATTATACATTAATGTATTAGTACTTTAATTTATACATTACAATAATATATTATTAAATATATTAATTCAATATATTAAAATTTTATCAATGTATTAAATTTTATCAATGTATTAATACTTTAATAATGTATTTATTAATACATGTTGCAAGTCATGTTTAATATCTTTCATTTATTTTCAATTATGTGAACTTTTAGTGTTGATTGTTTCATTGCTTTCCACAATCAATATATCAATGTCAAAAATCAAATTTCATGATCCATTACATTTGCATTTTAAAATTTGAAAGTATACAAATTCTTTAAACTTCCAACAAATAAAGGTTAGTTGTTATAAACCCTACTAAAACACACACATTGTTAAAGGAAAGGGCCACCTGATCTTCATTTTACATTTATGTATATCTTGTAATTTTAAAGAAAATATTCGATTTTGTAAAAGTCACGAACTTTTATCCAAAAGCCATGTGACAGATAAAAATTTGAAAACATAAAGATAATAATCGATAGGTAATGGAACTTTGATTCATTATACTGCCAATCCTGCAAAATTCAAGCATACATGGAAACCTAGAATGTTGTAAAGTATGAAGATACCAACACTCCTTTAAAACCAAGGGTGTATATTCATATGAGAGAGAATCAAGAAAATATAAATAAAATGCAATAGAATAGGTTTGACACCATTATCAGACACTATACTTGCTACACCAAAACAAGACACCATAACCAACAATGTATGGTACGTGGCAGTCGACACCATAACCACTTTTTACTTAAATGTGGTTGTTGTTAGTAATACGTGTTGGTTTGATATTTCATTAAGAAGGTAGGGTTTAATTTTTTCTACTTTTGTGATGGATTTTGGATAGTTTTCTTGCTGTATTTTCAAGTCGAAATGTCTACTTGTAGATCAAATTTCTTTGGGATCATCATCTCTCCATTTATGCTTCTTGAGATGGGATCCCCCATCCCACAAATAAAAGTTCTCATACACTAATTTGATGTCTAACTTGACAATACTTTAAAATTAAATTAAGTTAAAATTATTATCATTAAAACGTTCTTATTTTCTAATCTACAATAAATATAATTAAATTTCATAATAATTATTCATTTATATTATTTTTTTTATTTTTTAATAATCTTGTTTTACATAAAAGGAGGAAGGGTATTGATAACTCACACAAAGTTTATTTATCAAATTTCAATTTTTCACTTGAATAATAAATGACATTGAATTTACCGTATATGCATATTGTTAGAAAAAAAAAAGATTAAGATTTTGATGCTAACATATTTAACTAGACAAGGACTTGTTTTGCAGCTATTTCCATTGTTTTTAATATATCATGTTTATCACACGGGGTTTCTCATTATAACTGTGGAAGTTATGGAGGTTATTTAAGTATATCAATTGATTTGTTGGTTTCAAATAAATTTTATTTCGTGTAATGTGATAAGGATATTAATAAATTTGAAATGTAGATATAAGTTTGATAAAAAATATTATTTTATCTTAGATATATTTTAAGATTTTGATCTTCCCTAACTTAATTTAGAAATGGTTATAAAAGATGAAGATTTTGATTTTCTCTAAATTAAAAGTTGAAGTCTCCCTTAAAATGGGGAAAATTGAGTTGGTTAGACTTTTTGATCATACAATAGAATTAGAATTATAGAGACTCGACTATAATGAGAACTAGTAAATTATTCTCTTTAATAATAAATATGGCAATTATAGAAATTGGATTAGTTAGTTATTCTGATAATATAGTTATAATAGATATTTCTAAAGAAAATATTTCTAAAATTAAATATGTATTCATATTAGAATAGAAATTGGATTAGAAATTGGATTAGTTAGTTATTCTGATAATATAGTTATAATAGATATTTCTAAAGAAAATATTTATAAAGTTAAATATGTATTCATATTAGAGTAGTTAGTTAGAGGATAAATTTATCTCTTTTGAGTGGTAATTTTCTTCATATCTAATAAATTTTTTTATTAAAAGTTATAATTCTCCTTTTTATGGAAACTTTAATCATAGATTTTTATTTATTTTTTTAAATTAGCTACCAATTCATCATTAATATACAAAAATAAGAATATATCTTCGATACTAAGGTTTCGAGGTGGGTTCTATCTATGATAATCAAAACTACCAACTTTTTTCTCTATACTTTAGCCTCTTATCCTCATAAGACTTGATACAAAAATAAAGAAGTAGTAAAAGCTAACCATAAGACTTGTGCCTACTATGAAACTATAGTACCCCGATTTTGAGTCCCTAGTTTAATAATGTATTTTGTTTATTTGATGAAAGGCCAAAGTGCCTGAACAATTAAAAGGGGTCAAAGTGCCTAGAAAATGTAATATTTTTTTATCATTGCAAATAATAAAATGCATCCCTGGCTTCAAGACAGACAAGGACAAGAGTTATAGGGGGCTATGATTCCATGAGAGAGAGTACTAAAGGGGCTAAGTCTTTTTATTATATTTTATTTACCCATCTTGGTTTTAATTGAGAAAAGTGGTTACCTGAGCTTCTTGGAGAAAGACCATGTGGTTCTTGATTTCCATGTAAATATATAAACCCCTCTTGTGGGTTGTTTGGGGGTTCACTTTTTCATTTTGGTTCCTCATTCATTCTTGTTCTTGGTTGGGACATGGGGGTGAATTGTTGAGGAAATGAACGATTGTTTCACTGGTTGTAGTAATTACTAGTGTATTCTAATCATGAATTAGTGCATGTATTCCTGAGATGCATTGGCATGTGCTAAATTTTGTTCACAACTGTGAGTCCTTAGAGTCCCAACATGGATATTCCTGACCAAATGCACTCGAGCCCTGGAAATAAGTGGACAACATGAGGGACCGCATGGTAGTGAAAGGGGTTCATTGGCTTTGGGTGGTGCAAGCTGGAGAGAAGAGAGTTGGTGTACTCTAGATTGTTGTGTGTTGAGAAATTTGTGAGGGATTGAGTACTAAATGGTTTGGGAAGATAAGTGTTGCTCTAAAACAAGTCCTTGTGGATTCACAACCTTGGCTCGGGGGTGACCTATTGTTGAGACTTGGAACAACAATGTATAAGGTTGGGTGGAATGTCCTTTGTATGCATTCAGTTGGTGATTAATTTTATTAAAGATAAGTTCTCTCGATCATGTGTTTCTCTGCTTGTATATTTAATTCCGTTGTGTATTAATTATTATCTCTGAGATATGTATTTTTAATGTTCCTTCTTGTTGGTTATTGCTATGCATGGCATAATTAAGCCATTTTTTTAAGTCTAGCATAAATATTGATTATTGCATGTGTGGTTATTGCACTTCTTTCATGTTTCTTTATTAATTAATTGCTATGGAAATTCAAAATCAGTTCTTAAAGTGCGATTTGAAGTAGCGTGGAGAGCCTGTTAGTGGTTGGGTATGCTATTGAGACCAAATTACTCTATGATATAAGGTATGTGAATCACCCATTCAAAGATAAAATTGAGAGTACAAACAAAAATAATTGAGACCTAGAATTGACACTATTGGTCTTCTCCCTCCGAAGCTAACTCTACATAGTTTTAGACTGGCCGAGTAGTTTCTTGAGCCTTTGTTGCTTAGGCTTGCTTGTCTGGTTTTTTCTCCTCCACCAAGACTTCAATCCCATACATTGCTTATTCCAAGGCTTCATATTTCCAGTCCATAAGGTCCAATTTGTTAAGGATTTCTTGTAGTGAGTCCCCCTCTCTTCAAGCACCTGAGTAATAAAGGATTTGTTATGCCAGTAGAATTTCATCATCTTGAGGAATTTGGTGTCTCTATTTTTGGAAAATACCATGTTCAGAATCCAATTTAAGAGTTTGGCATCAACAGTCTCAGTAGAGGTATTACCCCTCTTCTTCCTAACCAAATGTCGGCTTGTGACATTTTGGATTTTTGTGCATATTTAGTTTTTGAATAGAATGGGAGACAATAGGGTCTTCTTCCCCTCTGCCCTTTCTCTACAGAAACCTTTCATGGTGTTTGTTTCCCATCCTTCTTGTTTCCCCTTGGTGGATTGACAGAGCCTAAATCAACATCAAACCAGAAGACATATAAGAAGAAGACTACAGGAAGATCAAAGCCTGCAAAAAAAACTCGGCTATTTTATTGGTTCCTTGCCCTATTGTATATTTAAGAGTTATGAAATGCGAATAATACATATAAAAAAAGATTCCAATATCACCACACATACATGGATTTCCTTGACAAGCTCTATCGAAAAACCCAAAGCGATTAAGTAATTGATGACAAGTTATTCAAGGAATTTTTCGACTTTAACCTTCAAATGCTTTCAACATCCTTCAGATTCAAATTCAAATAACCACAAACCATATACATAAAAACATGGCAGAGGTTTATGTTTAGATTCATATTTATCCATAATCTAGTTCTCAAGGCATGCTACCAATGAATCTTGATCCCATTTACTCCTGCCATTTTAAATTTGCAAGCATTCATTCCATTATGTTTTTGAGATAGAGTAAGTTACAAAGATATGGTCAACATACTCGTTATCAACTTTACAAAAGACACATCATCTTAGCCTCATCTAGTTTCATTTTTGTTCATTGTCGCAAGTTAAAATTTTATTAGCCAATGCTAACGATAAAAATAATCATGTATATATAAACAATTAATGTGAATGAAAATCGAATAACACCTATTTAGATCCATCTTAAATATGAATTTATCATGTATCGAGAGGGATCAAATCCTTAGAAGTGCATGAGCTTTCTTCAAAAAAATTCATTTTAAAAAGAGATTTACACTACTAGAGATTTGATCCCTCCCAACACTATAGATCGAAAATTAAAATAAATCTGTATTAGTGATAATGTAGTGAAGTTGCATTACAAATTAAAATGAAATGTTTTTTTCTTATGTTTTATCATATTAACAATGTTGAATAATTTTATTAATAAATTTCAACCAATTAAAATTAATTTAGGGTTATTTTTTGGTTGTAAAAATTCCTTTTAAGTAAAATAAAAAGGTAGGTTATGTAGCTACTTATAATATCAATTTTACATAAGTACTAGATACCGATGGTATTTCATCAAATTCATTGAGGACTTTGCAGAATAGTTGAAATGTTATTTTCTTATATTTTATCATGAATAATTTTATTGATAAATTTTAACTAATTAAAAAATTTAATTTTTAATTATAAAAATGTTATATAGATTTTTACAATATTAACTTTACATTCCGTATTAGATCTTCAGAATATTTAATCAAATGATTTGAATTGAATATTATTAATAATGAAAATTATATTAACATAAAAACTATTTTTATTAATATTTTTGCATTATAAAAAATTTGATATTTTCAATATTTTTTTTTTCTAATAAAGTGGGTCTAATGGTTAAGAACATTTGTTTTCTCTTAAGAGGTTATAAGTTCAAATTCAGAGGGGGTAGGGTATGTATATCTCTGTAAACTTTACTGGTCAAATCGTTGGGCGAAGGAGGGCCTCTTATCCCACAAACAAAGAAGTCTCATACACCAATTTGATGTGGCTTAGCCGTGACCTTAAAAATAGATTATTATTATTATTATATCCATTGTTTATAAGACTAATTTATGATCTAAAAAATCAACACCAAAAAAATTTAAACTTTCAAAATTACGCCAACAAGATTTAATATTTCCAATATTACTATGACCCACAAAATTAAAATGACTTGATCAACTACATTATCAATTTTTTTTTATTAATTCATACTTTAACATATCATCTTCATAACATGGGCACCTTCGTTAGTGCAACTCTAGAAACAATCATCATTGGAAAAATTACAACTATAATAGTATATCATATTCAGATTACTTTTTAAATCTTTTAGTAAGTTGTAAAGCTTTTATTGCTTAGATCTATATTAAGATCCTCATTATCATTATTAAGATCTATATTAAGATTACTTTTTCAATCTTTTAGTACGTTGTAAAGCTTTTATTGCTTAGATCTATATTAAGATCCTCATTATCATGTTGAGAATATGTAATATTTTTCTTTTGAAATATGGTTTATGTAATATATATTTTTTTTTTTTTTGCAAATATGGTTCTTTATTGGGAAAAGCAAAGTTTCTAATAAATGTTTCAAAATTTATCCTATTAATTTAAATAGAAAGATATTTTTCATTAAGGATTTAAATAAAAGATATTTTTCGTTAAGGATTTAAATATAAGATATTTTTTTATCAAGGATTTAAATAGTTAATAATTTTTTGAATTTTTTTATCATATATAAGTTAATATTGAAAATATTTTTCATTAATAATTTAAAAGTAATTTTAGTTTTTAATAAATTTTTAAAAATTAAGTAAAATATATATTTATTTTTAAAAATTGATACTAAGATTGACTTTGAGATGCTCCCTCCTTTATATATATTATGAAATAATTTTTATCTTTTAGTTTGTGTTCATGTCTCAGTTTGAAGAATTTAAACATGGAAGTTCAACTTCCAGCTCATCAAACAAACTCTTTACAACTCTGCAATAATAGAAATTTCAATCTTGATGATCGATGAGGATCAATAAATCAAATCCTACACACTTAGGAAAATCCATCTAACTCAACAGTTTTCTTAATTAATCCATTTACGTAATAAATGGGAAAACAACCCTATCCTTCTAGAATACAATTACAAACTTAGGGAAAAATACAATAATTCAATTAAGGGAACCCACTCCCTTTAGTAAACTCTAAGACCTCCTTAGGCCTTCTCAAAGTGATCGATTTCTTATAGGATATTCTCCTGCATCATAATCCTGGGGTTAAAATTTTCATGATCTCTTGATCATTAGATTTGATTTGTTAAAGTCCTCTTGTATCCCAAATATTATGTTGTTTTCCACTTGCCTTGTTGCCTTGGTGCTGCATTGTTGTTGCCTGCAACCTTCCAGGATCCCATACTTTATTTTGTTGTTGTGAAAACTCCTTGCTTTATTTAGTAAGTTGTACTAGAATTATGCTCTTGTTCTTCTTCCTTTGGTATTTCCACTTGCAAACCTTCATAAAATTCTTCCATAACTCATCCAATTTGATGTCTAGTCTTGTCCTCTACTGGTACACATCCTTACTGCAATTTATCTGTTGTAAATTTTCACATAAATTTTGTATGGTTTCTGCCATTTCCTTGTCTTCACACATCTGTCTATCCTCAAATTCTTGAGAACATTGTTCACTAAATAAAAAGTTATGCACCCAATATTGCATATCTCTAAGCTACATGTTCAGTTTACATGAATTCTCAAACAAACTCTATTCTTAGATTTTATTAGAATGACAGATTTGTTGTAAACACTTTGTACCTTTTTGTAAGGATTTCTCCATGATGATGCACCAATGATCTTCAACACTATCATCATCCTTCACTATCATTTCTTCTTCAACAAGTTCCATGCTTGCATCATTGTAGTATGGTATCACCCTTTTCAGTATTCCATGTACTTCATTATCAACTGAAGTATCTCCAAGCCAACTTATTATTCTCTTCACATCTTCATCCTCCTCATCATATTCAACACCTGCATTCTTTGAACATGCATGATTTCTCCTTTCACTTCTTTTATGAGACAATGTTGTCTCTTCTTATGAGACAACAAATTTATGGATATGTTTATTCTCTATGCCTTCATGAGGCAATGCTTCACCTTCCTCATCCTTCATGACATCTTCTATTGAATGCCTATCATTAGGACTTGCATAATATATACAACCTGCAATCACACACAATTCATTAGTTTTAAAAATACGAGACCCTTATTACAATCGAACATCCGATAGATTAAGAACAACGGAGTACCTGACAAGGGTCGGACGAACTAGGGTTACTGCAGATTTTTCGTGGTGCCGGACTCTAGCAAGGGCCCCAATGGGGCTTCCGCCACCCAACGCAGGAGAGCCGGCGAGTGGCTCTTACAGGCAAGTCACAGCAGGCGGCGCGGAAGCAGAGAGAACCAAGAGGCCGGCCTTCGTGCCGCCGCCGGACTTATACTCGGCTATATGGGAGGAAGGCGCGCCCAAGGACCGGGAAATGGAGATCGATCCTGAAAAAACAGCCTCAACCCCTACAGCGACCGCTCCCTGGAAACCTGGTAAGTGTATCCCACTAGCTCCACAAGCCCCCAAATATGTGATTAGTTCTCCACGCATTGAAGAGCAAAAACAATTCATGAGGGACTATGCCCTTGTGGGAAA
>ML810734.1:52926-64370 GCA_009831015.1 Picea engelmannii | reverse complement strand
CGGTTGGCTGAACTGGTTTCTCCTCAGGGAGCAGTTCAGTAACTACAACCGCTTGACTTAGTAAATGTATTCCCGAACCTGGTTCTGAGAAGGACTTTTATATAATACAAAAACTTGCTTACAAAAAAAAAAAAAAAAATACGAGACCCTTGAGTCTCTTCATATGCTTCTAGAATCATTTCCTTATGCTGGAATGAACTTTCTAATATCTCCATGAGGTCTTCATCTTGTCCCTCATCTTCTTCTCCAATAATTTATCCCTGTTATGGTTCATAAAAGTGAACTGATGGTCCTACTTCCATGGAATTTTTGTACTCAACTTCTTTGAGTTCTTCCTCTTCGATCCAAGCATCCAATTTGTGCTTCACAATCCGTCTCAACTTCCTTACATATATCTATACAATAGAACACATGACCTTATTCTTCACATTCCAACCTCGTCTTTGGTTTTCCTCACTTTTATGTAGCATCTATCTAATTATAATGAGTCATTCCTTTAACTCATCAAACTCTCTGTCAAATTCCTCTTTACTCATTTTATTTTTTCCAATTTCTCTGAAATTCTCTTCCCTCTTATTGTGGCTCCTCTATGAACCTCTAACATGAATATAAGTAGTCATCTCCATATATTCCCCTTTGTGAGCATCTCCTTTCCCACTATGTGTTGCATCAATCCTTTCCTCTATAACAAGTCTCCTCACCTTTCCACTCAAAAGCTCATCAAGATTTCTCCTGAGCTTTACCTTTTGGTATCACATATCCTCTCCTCTAGAACCTTCTGAGCATCCTCTAGTCCTCAGCTTCAAAAGTTGTATACTTCTGCACTCCACTCACTTCCTCTCGAGAAATGCATTGGTCCTCTTATCTTCAAGAATTTATCACAACTTCTCTTTGTTGTGAGGGTCCTTATGCCACAAGATTCTATTTTATTGTCACAACTTACTAGATGTAAGGGTTATCACCATTCCCTTTCTACTTCTGCTGCTACCTACAATCATAAATATTTTTTTACCGGAGTTAATTATAAAACATCAAGCCAATACCTGCAAGATATGTTCCATAATCTTTTTCTTCAAACATTTCTCCCCAACTCTACTTCTTTGGTTGGAATGACATCAACTTTGCAATCTCAAATTTCCTCTATTGAACTTTTTCCCTTTGTTCCTTATCTCCAGAAACTGATTCTCTATTACTTTCACAGTTCTACTCATCACCCTCTTTGTTGAAAATGTCTTTTGTATGAAAATTTCCTATTGCAAAATTTCATTGTTTCCTAGTCTTCCCTTGCACAAGATCCTCTTCACTTTTCATCATTTATTTTGTATATCTTACAGAAACCCAAAGAGCATTACTACGCTATGATACCACTTGATGGTAACCTCTCGGTCCAAACCCACAATATTGAGTTAAAATAACTCCATTGGAAACTCCTATACTCGACTTGCTCACAAATGCTTCATTCGATGTCCAAGGTCCTGCAATAAGAAATTTTTGAGCCTCTATTATGCACCAATCCACGTATGAATCTGGTGACAAATATCTTACCTTAAGCACCTCTTAGCTCGATGCTAATATCCCTTTCGAAATCTGAACATTTTTCTCGTCTGGTGCTAAGATACTCATCCCCCACTTGAGTGGTGCTATAACCATGTGCCCAAACCTTTATTCTCTAGCTCCTTCACCCATCAGTGCCCATTCCTTCATCATGGGACCAAAATCTATGACCTAGTGCTAGGTGTGTCATTGTCAACCCTTTATTTATCAGAATTTAGGCACGCATAATTTACACGACCCCGATGACGAACTAGACACTAGGATCATGTGCTTAACTCTCCATAATACCACAAGCTATAACCTGGTGCTAAAACATCGTCGACTCCCCCTTTACTAGGTATCGATGCACATAGACTACACTACTCCAACGATGAACTAAGTGCTAGGGTCTCGAAACTTATCCTTCCATAGGACCATGATGCCCAAACCAAATGATAAAGGTGTCGTCGTCGACCCTCTGGAGTATCGATGCACTCCCAGGTTCAAACCGTCCCGACAATATGTTGGGTTCCGAAGAAATTGGACCCCACTCCGACTTTTGCTCCAATAAAGTGTTGTTGCGATCCTTCGTCCCGAACCATTGATCGGGTTCACTTAAATAGATCATCCTCGTTGATCTAGTCGTAGTTTACATCGTCGATTTATTTTACCTTTATCATCGTTAGCATCCTACTTATCGTTGACACGATTTCCAAACATGTCATCGTCGACAATTACTAAGTGGATACTTTCATCATTGAGAATCCTATGGAGCTTGAGTCCCAATATCGCCAAATCAATTTCCAACGATATACCAATTAATATTGGCCATCGATTCTGGGAAAGGTTCGCCCCGATCTATCTCTGTCATCCAATCAACATAAACAAAGAAAACTCAGCTCGATATAATCAATGGCCACGACTTGACTATGGATTTGACCCAACGATCTAGAAACAAGCTCACTCTAGATTGATGGTCTATGTTCCTTGATGTTTGCAAGGGGATTCAAACTCAGTTCTTTGGCAGTATTCGACCCTTGATTTCTTTGTGTTCAGAGCAGAGTTCACATTCCTGCTCACCACGACTAAAAACCCATTGACACTACCATATCGATCTGATATTTTATTAAATTAAGGTTCATCAACCCTTCTAGCCATGAATTGAGGTTCTAACCACAGTTTAACCTGAAACCTACACAAACATATATGATCGAGTTCGATCTAGACTTAAATAACTCAATATATAGTTCAATGATACACAGAGAACCAATAGAATGAAAGGCATTCAAATCTCACTCTTATTCGAAGAAGCAATAAACATAATGATTCTATTAATAAATATCTTTACAAAGTTTTACAAAAATTATCCACACTCTAATATGTAATCTAATTTGCAGAAAATATTGGTCATGTTGGACATATTGTCATTCATGTGTTGTCATTGATGTCAACAGTCATAATAATCAGAGCAACAAGGTTAATCTCAGGAAGAAAAGTATACTAAGATTCGATAGGATCAACAATGTTCCTATGATAAAAGCTCAGGAGGGTTAGCAAATGCAGAGATAGGTTGAAGCAATTCGTGATTATTGTTGATCATGATAGGATCAACAATGTTCCTAGGATAAAATCTTAGGAGGGTTAGAAAATGAAGAGATCAAATCTCGAAAGGAAAAGCGTATGCTCAGGGTGAGAAGTCTCAGCAACCGTCTGATCAAAGTGAGAAGCCTCAACAGCTATCCGATCAAGAAATTGACCACGTTGATCGTCTAAATATTATGGACATTGGTCATATGAGTGACCGCGGGCTTGAGGATCATTGGAGGATCGTGATCGCCGGATCTGCAAGCTAGATCAATGACAGGGATGTATTGCGGGGATCGAAAGGAGAATTAAACGACTCGCTAGTTCCAATCCCGCAATTGGTCTAGATCGTCAGATCTCACTGACTCAGATATCGATGATTGTGGTTGATCCAACAAGCGATCAGATTAAGTTAGATTGAGTTGGGACTGTCGGATGCACAATTTCCAGATCAATGGCAAGGATAAATTGCATATATTGAAAGAAGAATTAAACATCGTGCTATTTCCAATCCCACAATTAGTCAGGATCGTCAAATCTTATAGCTTCAAAGATCGACGACCATGGTTGACTCACGAACAACAAACAACTTCAAACTGTGGATTTTGGGTGTCTAGTTAAATCACTCGCAAGTTGTGGTTCCGCAATCATCGCCAATCGTTGATTTTCTTCGAATGTTTTCATAATCGTTGGATCACTTTAAAGTGGAAGGATAGGATAAGAGGGACAAAAGTTGAGAATTTGATTATCTGAATACCCGTCAATCGTCAGATCAAACCCGAATTCCTGTCATCTGTCGGATCATTCTTGAGTGGAATGATAGGATAAGCAAGGTAAGATCTAAGATCTCATTTATGCGAATTTTCGTCAGTCGTTGGATCATTCTAAGTGGAAGGACATGATAAGCTAGAAGAGCAGCATTGTAGAGAGATCGAGCTGTTGATCCAAGATCTTGATCGAACGAACATATTTCACTTCAGGTGTAAATATGTAAGGAGGTTACACTCTAGAAAGTTTGAGATGTGAAATTCCTGAAGCCCGGAGACCTGCAGAGTCGAAATAAATTCTCGACCGCTGGAACATCTGATGTAATTCTCAGTCATCTGATTCAAGAGGACATGTGACAGACCATGGTGGCAGACCACGTTAGCAAGGACATGTGGCAAACCACATCTACAAGGACATGTGGCAGACCACATCAGCAGACCACGATAACAAAAGACATGTGGCAGTCCATGTCAACAGAACTACGTCAGTAAAGACACATGGTTGAGTCAGAGAATGACAAGTGTCAAGTTGAATCAACATTTTAGGTACGTGCAAATCATGAATCAGAGTGACACATGGCAGATTCTCGGCTCATGACAGGTCATCAAGTGACGCAAGTAAATTATGTCACTCTGGGAGTTTTCACCACTAGCAAATGACAAAATCTATGAAGTCCCGAAGGCAGAAATCCCGAAGTGGACATGGTTCATCTGATCTGTAGAATACTTTCGCTGTATTCTCAACCGTTGATCATAGTACAGTGGATGGATAGTGTAAGTTTGAAAAGTTGAAATCCCGAAGTCCCGAAGGGAGAAGTTCTGATAGACGTCCATCTCAATGTTTGATTAAGTCCTAGCCGTCCAATTGGACAATGAAAGGATGAGTGTAAGGATAAAATCTAACCATTGATTTGTTTCCGTGAAATAAACTGTCCAATCTGATTCAGAGGTTTGAAAAGTTGAAAACCCGAAGTTTCGAAGGGTGAAGTTCCGTCAACCGTCCATCTCATCAGAAGATTGAATCGTGACCGCTGAATTGATAAGCGCTCGTTAAGCCTAATGCCTGGTCACTACCATTGGTCATGTGATATAAGGGATTTAAATAAATTATAATACATCACTGTAATTGATAAGCTTGTGGTTTTGTAAATGCTCAGTCACATGTAATGGTTTGAAGGAAGTGCCTCTGTAGAATTAGGTTCCTGTGAAAATAACAAAGTTTCAAGATCGAGTTTAAAGGATGAAATTGATCCATATGTGATCAATTTACGAAAATCCTTCACGATAAAAAATAATAATAAATGATTACGATTAATTTCAACAAAGAGGTATGATGGTTCAAAACCAAGGGACACAGTGTGTCGCTCTCACACCATTTTGAAGAATATATAAACAATTAAGAGTGTTGAGAAGATGTGTGTCTCTGCAATCTGAATCAGAGAAGCAGAGAGAGATGCAGTAAAGAATTGATACAAAAGTTTTCCAGATTCAGGAAATAAGGGTGGTTGGGTGGTGCAAGGGAAGGTTGGAACTTGTAGGGGAGTAGGTGCTTCCTTGTTAGTTGTAGCTAAATAAACAGGGGGTCGAAGCCTCCTACTAGTTGGTGCTGGTGAACAGAGAGAGTTGGTGCTTCCTTGTTAGTTGTAGCTGACTAAACAGGGGGTCGTTTCCTCCTACCAGTTGGTGCTGGTGAAAAAAGGGTGTGGGTGCATCCTGATTAGTTGGTGTTGATCGAAGAGGAAAAATATCTTCCTTCTATGTAACTTGTAAGAAAAGGAATTTTGCAGTTAATAGAGAAGTGTTGGTGGGTTTCCCTGTTGGGTTCCATGATAAAATCATGTGTTCATAAGAGTCTGTTTTTCATCATATATTGCTTAATTGAATAATTAATGTGTGTGCTTAATATTGAAATAATTAATAAGAAAAAGTAGGCAATATTGATTCACCCCCCCACATCCCCCCTCTTAGTATTGTTGGATATTCCATCAATTGGTATCAGAGAGAGGTTCCTTTAAGAACGGTCTAACAAAATGAAAGGAAGATCAAATTAAGCACACATGGATGGAAACAATATTTACACTGAGAATGGAACTCCAATACCTGGAAAAGAAGAATACATATTTTGGAGTACAAGAATGGAAATTCATCTGAAGGCATTGGGACATGATGTATGGAATTTAGTAATCACTGATTACTTCCCACCAAGAAGAGTAAGGACTCTAGCTCAAAATAAAGCCAAGAAAAGTAACTCAATGGCAATAAATGCAATCCTTGATGTATTACCTGATGACGTCAAAGAGAAGATAGGTGAATGTAATTCTGCAAAGGAACTTTGGGACAAGATGAAAGACCTCTACTCAGAAGAAAAGTCTAATGAAGCACTTCAATCAAAACAAAGTTCATTCTAGTGATGAAGTTTATTTTGAAGAATACTTGGACATTGAAGAAAAAGTCAACCTTGAAGCCGAGCTTGAGTGTTCTTTGAATGATCTGAGAAAATATAAACAAAGGTGTAAATAGCTAAAGGATCAACTTAAGACTGTTGAAAAATTCAAGAAAGGGACTGAAGCCCTTGATAAAGTTCTCAGTCTACAAAAAAATCCTTCAAACAAATTTGGCTTTGAATATGAACAAGTACACATAGTTAAAGGTTCAAGTCCTATTACTCAGATTGATGTTGAATATGACATGTCTTGTGATTATCAGTGATGATTTTAAGGATGGAAATTTATTTTAAAATGTAGAAAACTTGGCGAATCTTACTAATCCTTCATATGCCAACTATAAATGCTTGGCGATATTTTTGTAAAAAAATTCAAATCTCTAAGGATTTTATATGGTTTTTATAAAATTTTGGCGATTTTTAAGCTAAAATAATTTTATCCTATAGAATTTGGGTGAATCATTTTTAAAATAGTGAATCATGACTTGGAAAAACCATGGAAAATTAGCCCATGAGCGAAATTTAGCCCCTAAAATCATCCCTGGACTGATTATACCTCCAAATAATTTGCTCTTCCTCCCATGAAGATGTATAAAATCAAAAGAGAATACACAGAAGACATTCCTATCAGGGATAAAGAGGAAGACTTAGTCATCAATAAAGGTAAAGACTCTCCACAATATTTTGATTGCAATAATGTTGATATTAAAATCTCCCCTGCAAATAAAGAAGAAGATTTAGATACAATAGAAGAATGTTATGTTAACATCTATCCCATGAAAGAAGTTGAAGAAGAACTATCTAAGGTCAAACAAAAAATTGATTGGAGTCTTATGAATACCACTATGACCATGATTATTCAGACTATAGTTTTCTTCATGACTACACTAAATAATTTCTTGAAAAGAGTCAAAAGCATTTCTTGGAAATAAAGGAAATTCTCAAAGATAGTGAAAAGATCATATCTAAACAAAATATTCATCTAGAATAAAAAGAAGAGGAGATTAAGAAATTAAAGAATGAAATCAGTCAAGTAAAAGAAGAAAAGAAGGAATATGATGAACTTAGCCAAATCCTTGCAGATATAAAAGAACTAAGAGAAAGCAATGTCAATCTGAAGACCCAACTTGAAGAAACTAAAAGAAGAGAGGAGGTAGTGAGGAATCCGTTGAACAAAATGGAAGAATCATGTCATAAGCTGGAAGCAGAAGTTGTGAATCTTAGAAAGAAGGTTGAGAAGTCAAATACCCAAGTAAAGTTCTTGAATAACTCTATGATCTTAGATGAGATCTTGGATAGTCAGAGATAACCAAATAACAAAACTGGTCTTGGCTATAATAAGGAATAAATTAGTAATCCCAAGAAACCTGATAAGAAACCTGAAGCTGCAAGGACTATGCTCAATGAAGCAAAATTATCTGATGGATATTGGAGGGATGATGTAAGCACAACAATATACATATTGAACAAATGTCAACTCAGTATTAATAGTAATAAGACTCCTTATGAACTATGGTTTGGAAGAGGTCCATCGGTAAAATATTTCAAGGTCTTTGGAAGTAAGTGTTGCATCAAGAGGCTCGATAAGAATCTTAGAAAATTTGATGCCAGATCTGATGAAGGTATCCTTCTTGGATATGCTTCTAACAAGAAATCATACAAATGATACAATATTAGGTTACATAAGATTCTTGAGAGTGCATATGTCAAAGTGGATGATATAAAGACAATTGGTATCCTAGTTAGAGATCGATGAGAATCGATGGACATAACCAAGGGTTGTTTGAAGAATATGAGTTCCAATTGCATTGTGTTCAGTAAAACAAGAGTATCAACAACAAAAATGTTATGATGTACAAAATTCTATACATGACATCCTATAGAGATAACAAGAGGAAATACCTTGTTAGTAAGAGCTACCCTTTTTAGAAACAAAGAGGGAGAACTGTCTGAGGCAGAGAGAGCATACTGATAGGGGGAGTCATTCAGTTTTGGCAGGCAGAGCATGATTGCAGGGGGAGTTACCAAAGTTCAAATACTGATCAATAGCATATAGACAGACATATCATAAGAGGAGAAACCCTTTTCCATTAATGTCAAAAGGGGAGAGTAACTTCAGAGGACAAAAGCATCACCACAAGGGGATATTGTGTATGAAGTTAGTGTGTTGCCATTAATGAAAAAGGGGAAGATTGTTGGACATATTGTCATTCATGTGTTGTCATTGATGTCAATAGTCATAATAAGCAGATAAGCAAGGTTAATATTAGAAAGAAAAGTATATTAATATTTGATAGGATCAACAATGTTCCTATGATAAAAGCTCAGGAGGGTTAGAAAATGAAGAGATAGGCTGAAGCAATTCGTGATTATTGTTGATCACAATAGGATAAACAATGTTCCTAGGATAAAAGATCAGGAGGGTTAGCAAATGCAGAGATCAAATATCGGAAGGAAAAGTGTATGCTCAGGGTGAGAAGTCTCAATAGCCGTTCGATCAGAATGAGAAGCCTCAGTAGCCATCCGATCAAGAAATTGATCGTGTTGATCATCTAAATATTACGGACGTCGATCATATGAGTGATCGTGGGATTGAGGATCATTGGAGGATCATGACCATCAGATCTGCAAGTCAGATCAATGACATGGATGAATTGTGGGGATCAGAAGGAGAATTAAACGACTCTCTAGTTCCAATCCCGCAATTGGTATAGATCGCCAGATCTCACAAAATCGGATATCTACGACTGTGGTTGATCCAACAAGCGATCAGATTAAGTCTGATTGAGTTTTGACCGTCGGATGTGCAATTTCTATATCAACGGCAAGGATAAATTGTGGATATTGAAAGAATAATTAAACATCGTGCTATTTCCAATTCCGTAATTAGTCAGGACCGTCAGATCTTATAGCTTCAAATATCGATGACTGTGGTTGACTCACCAACAATGCATAACTTCAAATTGTGGAGTTTGGGTGTCGAGTTAAATCACTCTCAAGTTGTGGTTCTGCAATCATCGTCAATCATTGATCTGCTTCGAGTGTTTTCATAACTGTTGGATCACTTTAAAGTGGAAGGATAGGATAAGAGGGACAAAAGTTGAGAATTTGATTATCCGAATACCCATCAGCCGTTAGATCAAACCTAAATTCCTGTCAGCAGTCAGATCATTTTCAAGTGGAAGGAAAGGATAAGCGAGGTAAGATCTGAGATCTCATTTATGTGAATTTTCATCAGCCATTGTATCATTCTAAGTGGAAGGAAAGGATAATCTAGAACAACAGTACCGTAGACAGATCGAGTTGTTGATCCAAGATCATGATCAAATGAACATATTTCACTTAGGGTCTAAATATGTGAGGAGGTTACGCTCCAGAAAGTTTGAGATGTGAAATTCCCGAAGCCCAGAGACCCAGAGAGCTGAAATAAATTCTCGATCGTCGGATCATCCGATGTAAGTCTCAGCCATTTGATTCAAGAGGACATGTGATAGACCACGTCAGCAAGGAAACGTGGTAGACCATGTCAAAAGACCACATCAACAAGCCACGTCTATAAGGACATGTGGTAGACCACATTAGTATACCACGACAACAAAAGACATGTGGCGGTTCACGTCAACAAGGACACATGGCACAATCAGAGAATGACAAGTGTCAAGATGAATCAACATTTTAGGTACATGCAAATCATGAATCATAGTGACACATGGCATCTAATCGGCTCATGAAATGTCATCAAGTGACACAAGTAAGTTACGTCACTTTGGGAGTTTTCACCACTAGTAAATGACGAAATCTTCGAAGTCCTGAAGGCCGAAATCCCGAAGTGGACATAGTTCGTTTGATCTGTAGAATACTTTAGTTGTATTCTCAATAGTTGATCATAGTACAATGGAAGGATAGTGTAAGTTTGAAAATTTGAAATTCTGAAGTCTCGAAGGGCGAAGTTTCGACATCCGTCCATCTCAATGTTTGATTAAGTCCGAGCCATTAGACTGAACAATGAAAGGATGAGTGTAAGGATCAAATCTGACCATTGATTTGTTTCCATGAAATAAATCGTCCAATCTGATTCGTAGGTTTGAAAATTTGAAAACCTGAAGTTTCGAAGGAAAAAATTTCGTCAATCGTCCATCTCATCAGAAGATTGAATCATGATCGTTGAATTGATAAGCTCTCAAGCGCTCGTTAAGCCTAGCGTCTGGTCACCACCATTGGTCATGTGATATAAGGGATTTGAATAAAATATAATATGTCATTGTAATTGGTAAGCCCGTGGTTCTGTAAACGCTCGGTCACATGTAATGGTTTGAAGGAAGCACCTTCATAGAATTCAATTCTTGTGAAAATAAAAGAGGTTCGAGATTGAGTTTAAAGGATGAAATTGATCCATATGTGATCAATTTACGAAAAGCCTTCACAGTAAAAATAATAATCAATGATTATGGTTAAGTTAAACAAAGAGGTACGATGGTTCAAAACCAAGGGCCACATTGTGTCACTCTCACACCGTTTTGAAGAATATATAAATGAGGAAGAGTGTTGAGAAGATGTGTGTCTTTGCAATCCGAATCAGAGAATGTATTAAATCAGTGAAGTAGAGAGAGATGCAGTAAAGACTTGATACATAAGTTGTCCAGATTCAGAAAATAAGGGTCATTGGGTGGTGCAAGGGCAGGTTGGAACCTGCAGGGGAGTAGGTGCTTCCTTGTGAGTTGTAGCTGACTAAACATGGGATCGAAGCCTCCTACCAGTTGGTTCTAGTGAATAGAGGGAGTTGGTGCTTCCTTGTCAGTTGTAGCTGACTAAACAGGGGGTCATTGCCTCCTACCAGTTTGTGCTGGTGAACAAAGGGTGTGGGTTCATCCTGATTAGTTGGTGTTGATCGAAGATGAATAATATCTTCCTTCTATGTAACTTGTAAGAAAAGGAATTTTGTAGTTAATAGAGAAGTGTTGGTGGTTTTCCCTATTGGGTTCCACGATAAAATATTGTGTTCATAAGAGTTTGGTGTTCATCATATATTTCTTAATTGAATAATTAATGTGTGTGATTAATATTGAAATAATTAATAAGAAAAAGTAGGCAATATTGATTCACACCCCCCCCCCCTC
>ML810734.1:9429-50161 GCA_009831015.1 Picea engelmannii | reverse complement strand
AATATCCACTTGCTTGTCCCTTTGACATTTAGGCTTGTACTTGGTTATTTGTATTGTCTTGGGAAGGTATAACACTCTGGTGTAGGTACCCAAGGCTTTGGAAACCATCCTCCATCCTCGAGACTCATTATCAAGAATTTTATCATTTATCATATTGAACTATAGGGGATTCACTTCCATCATATCACTTTTTGTCTCATTTCCCCCTAGGGTCACCCATGACTCCCCCTTGTGTTGGATTCTTCCTTCACAAAAGCGAGGGAAGGTTTATTTGAGGTGATAGTGGGTAATCTCTCCCACTGTTATCACCATCTAGTGGATTGGGTTAGGATTTTTCCAACCTACAGTTTGTGTGATAACATTTTGGCACCATCCTCAGGGAGGATTTTGAATCCTCTTTCATGCCCAAACAACACTTTGGCAAGATATCATCCCAAATCTTTTACCCCTAGATTTCCTAGTGAATCCACTTGAAGGATGTTCTCCTTCCACCCTTGATGAGATCTTATTGAGTCCCATTTTGCGACTCCACCTTCCAAGAACCCACCTTTCCTTATTTCCCACTTTCCATCCTTTGATGATCCTTGATCTCATCTGGCAACTCCATTGAGGTTTATTTCCAGTCAATGGAATTATGGCACCATGGGATGAACCCTCGTCCATAATTTTTTATGCCTCGAGGAGGGAACTTTTACAAATGGAAATGTAAAAAGTTGTTGATGAAGCTATTGAGGAACTGATGAATCTTGTAAAAGAGTTATTTCAAAAAGCTATCAAAGAACTAGCCCTTGAGGATGATGAAAGTTTTTAAGAAAAAATGTATGAAGAAAGTTACCAAGAAGATTTTGATGAAGTTTCTCATGTTGAAGATTCAGATAATACATTTGATAAGATAAATTCCTCATATCTTCCCTTCCATTTGATGAAGACATCCAAGCCTCTATTCCTCCTGCACATCAAGAAGAGAACATGATGAATTGTGACCCTTTTGAAGATCTTGATGATACTTTATTACATGTCTTTGGAAGTGAAGAAGTATTTGAGGATCCCTTGGATGCGACATATCCTTTTGGGAAAAAGCAAGCAAAGAACTTTGTATTGAGGATCAAGCCCCTTATGATGAAGAGGCAATGGAGGGGCATGCCCATGAAGAGAAAGATGAATTATGATGAGGTAAAACATTTTGAGAAACCTCGTAAGACATCGTTATATTTTATCATGTTTGTTAAAGGTGAGAATATCCAGTATCTCCTCCCGCACATGAAGTTGAAGAAGAAACTAATCACAATGATGAAGAATTGGAAGATTCAACTGAAGTCACCCTAGCTTATCTTCTTCCTGCACACAAAGACAAAGAGATGGCCATTTTCAATCGTACTAAAGGTATTATGAAAGAACCCTTGGATATGGTTGATGAGAATATAGACACGTTCATACATATTGGGAGGCGCAGATGGGAATTTGGTTGTTTCATTTTTTATAGAGACCCCATTTACAACATTGAGGGTATATCTCAAGCAAAGGGGGTTGAGTTGTCATCTTCAGAAGACTAGTCTCCATGCACATATGATTCGTATGTTTAGAAACCTGATGATGATATGGTTACATATTTTTTCCATCCTTTTGAGGATGACCTGTTGCAGCATTTTCATGGTGATTTTCAATCATCCCTTGGGAGTTGTGATGCTGAACCTTTTCGGGATGTAGACTTGTTCTAAGAGGATTTTCAGCCACCTTCATCCTCAATTTTAAATGAACACCAGGACATGGCCATCCCAAAGGAATCAAAGGCTCACTCTACAAAGCAGAAGCATTTTCATCTTGGATATTTTTACGAGGATTCACAAATGAAGAGGCAACATTTTTCTAGACCCGATTCCGTCCCTTACCTCATTTCTTCTTGTCAAGGAAATCATGGGGTCTTCTTGGGATATCTCATGTCTTCTCAGTCTTTAGGAAGAAGAAATCATGCTAATGGTAATGAATATGAACCATCCTCTACTATGGTATCCCTCTTTAGAGATGGATTGATCAAGCTTGTGGTTATCCTTTCAGGTAGGTTTTTCAGGATGATCAGAGCGGCTACTATTTTTAGTAAGATTTCCTCCCTCCCACCCATATCATGAGTTTCATTTCATGATTGATTACATGTCTATTGATTCTCATGATTATTATGTACTCAAATTTTCCTTCTTGTATTTCATGATTAAGCACAGGGGGAGATACCTTGATGAAATGATGAACAAATGGTTGCATTGGTTGTATGACTTCACCTGACATCACGTATCACTTGATCTTCAGGGTACCAAGGCCCCAGGTAGGTCATCTTGATTTATTGCATTTGCATATTGATTGTTCATGGTATTTTAGTTGCATTTCATTTTTCATTTTTCTCTACTTGCATTTTTCTTTTATCATCTTACATCTTTAGTTTAGAATTTTTTGAAAAAAAAAAATGTTAAAATTTATCTTCTAGATTAATTGTCTTTTTTTATTATATGGACAAAGGATGAGTGAGCCATACTACACTTAACGAGTTTATTGTTTTAATGTGTGTATGCATACCTTCACTAGGATATGTTGTGGTTCTCATGCACTCTATGGTGAGTACATGCCCCCAAGTAGGAGCCAGATGTTATTCTCAATTCCTGGGGATATCTAAGGAGATGATGTCTCAAGTCCCTCAGGTTGCAGACATGGAGTATCGAGAGACATCTTGACCAACAATGTCCACTTTCACATATAGAGACCCACCTCACCACCACAGTTATAGGTTCATCATGAGGGTATCCACCACATCAGTTGGCTTCCAAAAGACATTGGATCTTGCTCCATGAGGTACAAGCCAGGTATTATGGTGAGTGTCATTTCAATATTTGAGGCATTTGAGTTTGTTGCATTTTAAACTGCTTTTGATTATGTAATGTCTTCTTGGACAATATTATCTTTGCCATGTTTCACTTTGGTGGTTGACATTGCACCGTAGTAAGTGGGTCACCCTTGGGGATGGATTTTCTACTGGGAGGTCCTCTTGACGAGTCATCGTGCCATTCCTGACCATACTTGTCACTTTCCACACTTCATACCCTCATCTCCTAATCTCTTGGGATTTTTGGGTATACTGACCCAAGAAAGGATGTCCCTCATTTCATGAGAATAAGGGGCTGAAGGCCTAGAGGCTTGTAGCTGGAAAAAGATAACAGCCAATCATGAACCTTCTAAATGCTCGCCTAGGGATCACGAGGAAAATGAAATGTCTCTCATAAGAAACTGATGGGACCCATAAAAAATAACTAATGCAAAATGCCAACCAAGGTGGAGCATGTGTGGGAAATGATTTTCATGCTTAGGTAGAAGCCCCACACATGACTTCAACTTGGAGAAGCATGATGTGACCAAGGTAGAGTCAAGGTGGGCACTGTTTTTTATGCTTAGGTAGAATCTCCACCTTGGCTTCAACTTGGAAACATCTTTAAAATATACAAGGCAATAAATGGGCTTGGAAAAAGGTTGCATTGAAAACGAAGGTGCAACACACCCTCTACAAAGGCACCCATAAATGAGATACTACAGTCCCTTGTATGTCATGAACCCCATGCCCAAGAGTCTTGGCCCCATCCTTGTTACTTATTCCAAATGTATTAGAGAGGGAACCACTTGGAAAACACTCCTAAACTTGAGGTACGATTCACCCAATAGGACTCTTTGTGAACCCTCCCATACCTAAACTTGGAAAATTTCATAGGGTCTTTGAGCACTTTCTTATTTTGATGAGGTAGTTTGGATGTACATGCTTATATGTATCTTTTATTTATTTGATTTAATTGTCATGATGCATTTGACTTGAGATCCTTGGAGGGTGTATTCATTGTCTTTGCAGGACCTAGTTGGTGGACATATTTGGAAGAACAAGCCCAGCTTGATCTTCCTTGGGGTTTAACACCCACAGGTTGGATACGATGGCCCATATGCCGGATGAAGATGCTATTCTTTGGAGGCATGAGGAGACACCTTGGAGGACCTAACCCAACCCTTTTCTATCCCAACAACTTTCTCTTGAGGACAAAGCATCAATTTTTAGGAGGTTGGCGTCACCCTAGGCCTAGGGCTATGGCGGTGGTGTTGTTGTTGCTTGACACTTGGAACGTTTTGATGGAAGAGGTTTTGAATTGGAGGAGAAAGGCCTAGTGCATGAGAGGGAGGCCCAACAAATTACCCTTTCCACTCCAACGACTTGAAAAAGGTGCCAAAACGTCACCCTAGAAGAGGGATGATGTCACATTAGGATTTCTATTGTGCATTTTTAAAGTTAAATTGAATTTTATAATTTAAATTGAAAAAGTAAGAGTTGTTGACCCCTTACTTTGTGGTTTACCCTAAAATTAAGTGGACAAACACTTTTAGTAGGATTTGTATAGATAAAGACCATTTCTATTTTATTTTGATCATAGCTCTCACTTGAGAGAAGACATTCTTGGCTGAAATTTGCGCCCTACTTGGAAATTTTTAGATATCTCTCTTGTCACTTGTCACTTCCTCTTGTAATGGTTTTTATATGGCTATTGGATGGATGGATGATTCGTCATCTCTATTGGAGGTCTATTTCTTTCTTTATGGTGGATTTTCTTGGTTAAAAATAGGTTTATCTTGTTAATTCTTGGACTAGGTAAGGAATATTTGTTGCTATTGCTTATTTTCTTGGTTTCAAGGTTAATTTGCTTAAAATTTTGGGGGGTTTTCACCCTGCTAGGGTTTTTCCTAGCTAGTTTAGTTTGTCTTGGGGAGTAAAAGGGATTACACCCCCAAGGAAGTATCTCAACTATCTCTTTATTTTTTGAGACTCCACAATCCAATAGTTAAAGGCAAAAATATTCTTGCATTGGAGAAACAAAATCATTGCATTGGGATACATGAAAAACAAGATATTATAATTGTCTAAGTTGGAAACTTTTCCTTATGTTGTAAGCTTGCTTGAGCCACTAGGGCATTTTTATTGATCAATGATATCTAGATGTTGTTACAAAATTATTCTACATCCATTAGGTCTGCTGCAAATTATCTTTTTCAATCTTAATTTCTCACTATTTTACCGCTTAAAATAGTTGGCAAGTTTCTATTGTTTAATTACTTGATATTTTCTATTGTTGGGAAAGTTTTGGCTAGTTTCTTGGGGTAAAATTTGCTTCTGTAAAAAACATCCATTTGGATTCTTTGAAAATTATCTAAAAACATATTTTTGCAGCCCTGATTCTCCATCAAAACTTGTGCTAAAGTATTGGAAATGTATCTATTGGTTCAGTGCTTCATTATCCAATAATTACTTTATAGTTTTTATGGTTATTTCTGTAGTAAACAATTGATTCCATTGATGGTATATACATTTGTTTATTCATGTAATTTAGGACATCAAGCTTCACTTTCTTGTCCCTTTGACATTTAGGCTTGTATCTTGGTTATTTGTCTTTTCTTGGGCAGGTGTAACACTCTGGTGTAGGTACCCAAGGATTTGGAAATCATCCTCCATCCTTGAGACTCATTATCCGTCCTTTTCTTGTTTATTATATTTCCCTATAATGGATTCACTTCCATCATATCACTTTTCATCTCATTTCCCCCTAGGGTCACTCAAGCCTCCCCCTTGCGTTGGATTCTTCCTTCACAAAAATGAAGGAGGGTTTATCTGAGGTGATAATGTGTAAGATATCCCACTTTTATTTCCATCCAGTGGATTGGGTTGGGATTTTACCAACCTACAGTTTGTGGGATAACAAGCCTGAATCCAAAATCTGGGATTCTTCTCTTTGGCTTGATTTTTTTTGTTAATTGACCTCTACTCGACCTTGGACTGATTCTTCACTAATTTGGCCTCTATTAGCCCTGTTGGAAAAACTTGGCCTTTTAAAGTTACTGACTCCTTGGCCAGTAACTTGGGGCTGCTACCAAGAGGAAAGAGGATAACACAACTCATAAATAGCACCATAATTCATTGATTTCCCGTCAAATATTTTTCAAGTGAAACTTGAACTCATTGTAGGGCCTGAGAAACATATTTGGGGTTTTAACCATTCTTTTTCACAAGAAATGTTGTTGGGAATGGACAACAATGTTGTTGAGGAAACAAAATAAGTTACAGTGATCGTAGATCCCTATTTTACATAATGAATTTTCATGAAGATTTTGATCTGCTTTTGTGTTCATATTGTTGATTTCTAAGGGATTATGGGTAGATAGAGGTCGGGGCCACCAATTTGGTTAACGACAAATGGGTTGAAAGGTTATCACAACATTCATCGGGAGCATCAATGATGGTGCAACTGGTTCCTGAAATAATGATGCATGCTTTCATTTATTTGGATTATCCAAGCTTGTGCCATCTCTCCAAGACAAATTCTTCTATGCATCAAGAGGCCAATGGCGATAATGGATGGAAATCATATTATGCAACAACAAAAGTTGTTGTAGATGTGAATGCAAACTACTACAATATTTTAAGGGCTAAAAATATAGTGGGTATTTATCCTTTGTGGAGGACCCATAAAATCGCAATGGTGAGAAGTCGATAATTCAATTGAATAAGGTTGTCTCGGACATGTTTTGGGAATACTTGGTACTAAAACTGGTAGGAGATCAATTGGATTATGGTGACCTCTTTTTTTGGTATTGTATTAAGTGTTCTTAAGGGAAAGATCAAATATAGACAACATATAACGACTGTAGCCATGATTGAATATCCACCAGATGTTGATGGTGGTGAATAAATCTACTGAAGAAAAGGGATTTTATGCATTTTAGGAAGCTCGTTCTTTGAAGACAATAAGGGATTAGTTAACAACTCAAAATGTATTGTTACCTAGTTAGTTCAGAAGTTGTGTATCTAGGGAAAGATCCCTCATTAGTTGGAGAGACATGCATGTGGATTGCAGTTTACTAGTAAGGTTATGCGACATGTATGTGGATTGTTTTCCAGTAAAGTCTCTTACAGAATCATAGTTTTCCAAACTTTGATCTACGTTAAGAGTTCAGGAAGTTCTCATTAAGGGGGGATAAGATCTAATTCCTTCTTCCTTCTCCTTATGTGTCACCTTTGTAAATCCTTCAATCCTATCCCAAGTTGTTCTTAAGGGAAGGTGTTAGGATATTTAAAAACTTAGGAGTTAGTTAATATCAACTTGGTCTAATGTGTCTTTAGGTAAAAGTGTGTTTCTTTAGTATGCATTTGTAGTTATGTAATCTGACAATCACAATGTGTTCTAGAAATAGAGCGATATGTTGACTCATATTCTCCTAGATCTTAATGGCTATATTGATCTGTGGCTTAACACCCAATTGGTCCATGATCTCTATTTAAATAGAATGAAGGGTCATTTGCTATTGATTGATTGTGAGAAACTCTCTTGTAAAATATTTTTCTTTTGCATTAATATATTGCTTCAAGTGGCCATGTTGGCTAGGGCCGCGGATTGTTTCCCTCTTTGATGGTTTCAACCACATAAAAACAATAGTGTTATGATCTTTGATCTGGCTGTGTGAGTGATTTCTTAAGGTGATCTTCCTATGTGGGAATACCCTGTTTTGTTGATATATCTATCTTTTAATATAATAATAAAGTAAACCATCATATATCCATATTTTAAGCAACAAAATGTTTAAGCATGTTAAGATAGATCTACTCCAAGAAAAATTTTAGGGGCTAAATTTCATCCATGGGCTAATTTTCCATGCGTTTCCTAAAAAAAAGATTAGCCAATTTCCATTTTTTCTAAAAACGATTGGCCCAAATTCTATAAAATAAAATTATTTTTCCTTTAAAATAACCCAAATTTTATAGAAATTATATAAAATCCTTAGAAATTTGAATATTTTTACTTTGCATATTAAAGACTAGTAAGATTCGCCAAGGTTTCTAGATTTTGAGATAAATTTCCATCCTTAAAATGATCCCTAGTCTACTTATAACAAATAATAATAGTAATGTTAGTCAAATAAAGATACAAAAACAATATCTTTATATACGAAAAGAGAGAAATTTGATATGTACATTAGCATAAAAACTACTATATAAACATGTAAAAGGAGAAATACTAGATATTTGTATAAATAAAAATATCATAAATATGTATATATAAAAATATTGTTACAATGTAAATATAAATATCTTAACAATAATCAAAATTATATTTTTATATATCCATATTTATATAATTTGTGAATTTGAGTTTTACATAATTGAGTGGAAGAGCTTTGATTCTTAATCCCTCTTTCTACTTTATAAATATAGAGTTAAGATGGAATTACACTTAGATTAATACAATGATCCCATCTAAATTTTCTTTACTTGAACTAGATTCATCTTACTCTTTTTATATTATTTAGGAAATAAACTTTTCTTGATTTCTCTTTCTACTTTATAAATATGAAATTAAGATAAAATTACACTCACATTAATACAATGATCCCATCTAAATTTTCTTTACTTGAACTAGATTCAATTTACTCTTTTTATATTATTTGGAAAATAAACTTTCTTAATCTATTTGGCCATTAACTTTAAGATAATTTAATTTTATAGATGGTGTTACATAAAACAATTAAGGAATATTTTCCTACACTTAGTGTTTCTTTCTCCATTGCCATTATAGTGATTTTCTCGTAGGCAAATATCTTTCTCCTTGGAAATTAGAGTGATTTTATCCTTGGAAAGTTACAGTGATAAAGATAGTGTTAAGAGCTTTAAGAACACTTTCACTCTTCCATCTTGTAATAAAGAATAATTTAGGAAATAAATTTTCTTAAATCTTTTTAATTATAAGATGGTCAATATAATGTGTACTAAATGCAATAAGAAAAGCAATGTACAATTTATAAACTAAACCTAATATCCCTAACATAAATGAAAAACAATGTACAATTTATAACCTAATATGAAATATAACTTCACATAAATATATTAATAAAATAAAACATCATATTTACTATAACAATAAAATAAATCATCATGATTCATAACCTATTATATATTCTTCTTTTAATATAAAAATGTTTACGATGTGTTTATTCAAATAAATTGGAAAAAATATAATAATTAATTTTTTATTATTATTAAGAGATTTGACATCTAGATTCTAATTAGCAAATTCAAGATTCTGAAGTGTTTTAAATGCTATTATTATTTTTCGCTCTGTCAATTGAGCTAAGGTCGATTTAGTTTTCTCTATGATTTTCATATATCCAATCCCACTTTTGATTTCGGTACAGATTGGGCACCGCTAGGGTTTCTGTAATACCCCAAGGTCGAGCCCCTGCTGAATTGTAATTATGTTTATAGGCTGGTGAGATGAGTGGTTATAAGTTGAGAGACTTATGTGTTTATTAGGCTAGTGAGCCAAATGCCAAGGCCAATGAGCCTGATTTTGTATATGTAAGTACTTGCATCATTAATAAAATTACACTGTTGCATGTAGACCGACCATGAAGAAGAGTTATGGGGAACTAAACTCCACTAGGTAAGGTAAGGGAGGGGGGGGCTAAGTTTCTATGCCTAGGGGCTAAGCTAGAAGGGCTTACCTCTAAGGGAATAATATTTAATTATTATTTCCCAAAGGGCTATGGTTGACCTAAGCGGTGTTGTCCTAAGTTCCTGGGGAAAAGGGAACAAGTGCTAAGTGGAACTCATGTGGCTCCAGGAAGACAAGTGTCGACCTGGACGCATGCAGTTAAAGTTGAAGCATTAGCTCGTGTTGGGGGTTCGCTTACCATTCTCCATCCACTATCTAACCATGAACCGGGGCATCCATCATGGACCCCTATAACCAGTAACCCGGGAGTCAAATTGTGTTGGGGGTTCATTTCCCATTCGGTGTGACTCCCATCCTTGCGTCTAGACAAGTTTTGAGATCCTTCACCATTGCGGATGCACTCTCACGAGGTTAGTCACCTTGGAAGAGAGTCATACTCCCCACTGATGTACGTGGCAATGTAACCTACAGATACTTGATTTAGTTCGTGTGTCTCCTGTGAATCCCGACGTAACTGTAGTTGCATGAGCCGTGTTGTGACTTAACGTTAGGATGATGTCATTTTGGGTGCCCATAACCATTTCCTGTTGTTGTTGTCACCCGTAAGTTAGTTGAACGTTGTTGCAGTATTGCTTAGGAGTTGAATTGAAGAAGCAGGTTTTTAGTCCTATGAGAAACTCTCCCAGGTGAGAGAGTTTGTTGGGAAGTGAGTTCTCCTGGAAGGGAGTCCCATAGAAACTATAGTACTCTGAGACTTCTATTCTAGCTTGTTGCTGAAGCCCAAAGTACGGGAGGTGTACTAGCCAATGGAATTGTATTAGTGAAGGTGTACCCTCCTGGGATGGAGCAGGTGTGTGGGGAATAAGGGTCTGTGGGTTTTGGGCGTAAGTGGCTCCTGGGATAAAAGATCCTTCCTATTGTTTTGTGCAACTTTCTTGTTGTCCTTGCCAAGCCTAGAATTCCCTTTCCCGATGGAGTTTAGTCCCAGCTCGGGGGTGACCTATTGTCGAGAGTGACGAGCAGCGCGACCTAAGGCTGGGATTTTTGTGGAAGGCCTGCACGTAGTTGGTGGATTTACTCAAGCTAAAAGATAAGTATCATTTATGTGCTTAATTATGTATTTTATTCTTGTTTGGGTTACTTGAAATGTATCATGTGGACTTACTATTAATCTCAATTGCATCTGTATGGTAGCAGTAATTTTGTGCTAATTTTTTTAAATTCATTAAAATGCATGTTATATATATGTGTGTATGATTCTGCGTGGTAGCGTTACCCAGCCCGTTAGATGGCCAAGTTGTTTGGGTAGCATTATCAGAGTTTAGTGAAGTGTCATGTTGGTGGAGTTACCCGGCCTGTTGGTGGCCCAGGATGTTACAATTTGGTATCAGAGTGATGGTTTCAACACTGAGCCTGGATGGGTTGGATAAGTGGTCATTGAACCCAAGGTTTCAAGTGGAAATTGTGTTTGGAGGGACCAATTTCGAGCCTTAGAATGTTCCTGAGAGCCAAGAGTTTACTTTGGCCGTGTTACTAAGATCAGGAGGTGTAGCAGTATTATAAAATCGCAACAGACATGATATTTGGCCAGAGAGAGAGAGATCACAACACTTGTGGTGTTGGGGCCGTTGGATTTATTCGGAAGGGAAGGAAACCCTTTACGTCCGTCAGATATGAAGAAAGCATAGAAGGGTTAACCTGGAAGCCCTTTGAATTGTGCGACATCGGTGAATCTTGATGCAAATATAAGAGAAAGGTCAAAACCTGAAACTCCGAAGTCTCAAAGAATATCTACACCGTAGATCGGAGGAAAAGAGCTTGACAGTTAGATCAAACATACGAGCAGATCGTATTTTCAGAGTTCGACGATCATAATAAGTGGGATGTGCTGATACAAAAACTTCTGAAGCTCAAAGTTTTGAAGTGAAAAGTAGACATGGTGGGGTCGGATGACGTTTCCAAGGGTGACGTGGACCTTCCACATGCCACGTGCCACCACTTGGGTTGGTGACATTTGTACTATGTGGACTCGGGGGTAATAAGTTTGGAATTTCAGAATTCGAAAGATGGGAAGGAAGAAAGTGTGAGAACTTCCAAAGTCCCGAAGCTCCGAAGTCCCAAAACTCTGATGACGAAAGTCCACAGTGGGTATCATTCATTGGATGTTGGGTAGACGTGGATCGTTGATCCACCCTACTTCGTGAGTTTAGTAATTCGAACTCCAAGAGATTGTTGGGGGGCACTTTGAAAATTTTTGAAAGTCGAAAGCCCGAGTAAGTACCTTTTGATCTAGTGCTTGGTTACATCCCGTGATCACGTGGGTTGAGGACTGAGAAAAAGGGTCTAGTGCCCAAAAATTATTACAAAGTAGAGAAGAGCTCGGAAAGAAAGTGAAATATGAATGTTTTATGTAATCATATTGGTTTATGAATGTTGTGGGATTTGTTAAGGAATGATGGCCTGACAAATTACGGTTGACTGAATGTTGTGTTTGCAGAGTCAATGAGTGTTAGAACCAAAGCAAATTGCCACTGAGAGAAGAGGAAGGAGGAGGCACGAAATTCTTCCAGTTCAGAGAATGAGGCTAAAGGAATGAATTTCCATTTGGGATTCGAAGGATCGAACTCCAATGGGAATGGAGAAGAGATAGATAAGGAAGGGTACATGATGAAAATCATTGAACGATTGCAGAAAGATGCCCAGACTCATCGAGAAGATAATAGAAAGATCATGAAACCCATGGATCAACAAAGAAAATTCAACTTAAAGTTGATGCAGAGTCTGGAAAGAATCGAAAAGAAGTTGGATAAGGAGAGTGACTCAAGAAAAATAGGAAGTCGCAAGACCCCTGAGAATAAAATAAGGTCAAGAAGAGTTAATAGGCATCATCGTCACTCCCCGAAACATTCCAATAAGGAGGCACATAGTAGTTCAAACCCATCTCCTACCAGAAAGCATAGGAGATATAGAGTGGATGAATTGAAGGGTGAAATGAACAATATTAATCCTCCTACTTTTGATGGAGAATACAAGAAAGATGAAGATGATGTGACACGGTTGTTGGGCATGAGGAAATATTTCCAACTGCAGAACTATTCTTCTCATGCAGAGGGAAGAATTTCCATTTACCAACTTAAAGGAAAGTCATCCATATGGTGGGAGCAACTTGTGCAAGTACAACACGTCAGAGAGAAGAATTTTACTTGGAGGGAGTTCAAGAGACATTTTGAAAAGATGTACTTAACTAAGAGGTATTATGAAAAGAAAATGAAAGAGTTATTCGAACTCAAGATAGGAAGTATGTCCATTGATGAGTATGGAAGATTATTCTTGGAGTTGTTGAAATATTTCCCCTTCATCAAGGACGAGACTGTCAAAATTCAAAGGTATCTGAGTGGACTTCCATCTTCCATCAGTGACAAGATTCAGTATGATGACCCAAAAACTATGGAAGAAACTATAAGGAGAGAAAAATTATTATATGATCAACAAAAAGAAAAACCTACTTTCTAAAAAGCTTGGGAAGACAAGAAGAAGTTTAAGTGGGAGCAGAGGAAAAAGGGAATCAAACCACCATTTTTCAGGGATATCCCTCAAGGACAACCATGTTTTAGAGAGCCCTAGAAGGTTGAAGTAGGTGGGAAAATTCCAAGACAACCAACTATGGAATGTTGGGGTTGTAAAGGAAATCATAGATATAGAGATTTCCCCCACAGAAACGACTAAGTGAGAGTTGTCCACAATGTTCAGCAGGCAAAAACAGTGGAGGACATGGGCAGTAGAGTACCAAGGATATATGCAGCCCTGGACAACAAACAAGCTAATTTTCAATCACACATGATTGAAGTGGAAGGTATGATCAACAACCATGCCTTAACTATTTTAATTGATTCAGGGGCTAGCCATAGTTATATAGATCCTATAGTGGTGGAAAGTTTGCAATTGTTGAGAAACAAACATGGAAAATCTTGGTTAGTGTAGTTGTCTATAGGAACCAAGAGAAAGGTTACGGAATTGGTTAAGTCATGTCCAGTGGACATGAACAGACTCAGCATTAGAGTTGAATTGAACATTTTACCTTTAGGTTCCTATGACTATCTAATTGGGATGGATTGGTTGGACCAGCACCACGCCATCTTAGACTGTCGTAACAAGGCATTCACTTGCCTGGATGAGGGAGGAAAACCAAGTAAAGTGAAGGGAATCCCAAGGGAATTTACTGTCAGAGAAATCTCAGCAATGTAGCTGAAGAAGTGCTACAGGAAAGGTTGTCAATTATTTGCAGCCCATGTGGAGGAAGCACCTAAGGATAAGGTGTCAAATATTGAAGACCATGCATTATTAAAATATTTTGAAGATGTATTTCAGGAATTACCAGGACTACCCCCAAAGAGAGATATTGACTTCTCTGTTAACCTGATGCCTGGAGCAGCTCCAGTGTCAAAAACTCCCTATAGAATGAGTACACCAGAGCTGAAAGAGCTGCAACTACAGCTTGAAGAGCTTCTGAAGAAAGGGTATATATGCCCAAGCATGTCACCTTGGGGTGCCCCAGTCCTGTTCATGAAGAAGAAGGATGGGACCTTGATATTGTGCATCAATTTCAGACATTTGAACAAAGTGACTATTAAGAATAAGCATCCTCTGTCAAGGATCGATGATCTCTTTGATCAGTTGAAGGATGGCAAGATATTCTCAAAAATAGATCTCAGGTCAGGGTATCACTAGGTAAGGTGATGCAGGAGCATCACTCCAACATCATCAAGTGCCAGCTAGCCAGCACATCAAGTGCGCATTCAATGGAGAGGAGAGGTGCATCCCTCTCACTTTCAAATTTCAAATTTGAATTTAATGTATTAAATGTTTGTAAGGCCGATACAGCCAAAGCCATGCCTTCGAGCATGTTGTAGTTGGTGTCTCCTTAATGGCTAACAGGTTTATGGGGATCTAGATCAAATTTGGATTAGATGGCCCATTCAATGTAATTGAATTGTAATTAATGAGAGTTGGTGAGGATGGAGGGAGAAGTGTTGAGTTGTCATGAGTTGTCGGATCCAGAAAAGGTTCATGAGGTTTAAAACTCGTAACAATAGAAGGAAGAGGACTCGTCAAGTCCTGAGAGCATCAGGACCATCCATTTTGGAGGACAGGTGGCAGAGACCCGGATCATTTCATGAATTCGGGTGTCATGAGCGAGGAGGTGGAGTTCTTTGTGCTTCAAACCCCCCCGTTGCGAGATCGCGATTCAACCTGAACCATCGATCAAGGAGGAGGGAGAGCCGTGAGATTTGGCACCTCACTACATCGTGTATCGAGGTTTCGGAGGGTGAAGGAGTTTCACCTTGATCGCTAAAGTCATGAAGTGTTGAGCGTCGAGGGATTATGCGAACACGCGTCACGTTCGTTAGGTGGGGACCGCGTGGTTGACAGGTGGCGCAAACATAGAGTGCCCAGAGAAAGGTGGAAGCGGGTGACAGGTGGTGGACACACATCACCTTGGAAGGAGCCAACCCATCGCTGACCTTTCGTGTCTCGGGGTTTCACAAAGGAGGAGCCCAAGGGTTCAACACTCCAACTCGCGAAGTCGCGAGTTGCAAGTAGTGCTAGCACATAGCCCTAGTCGATGGTTATGTGTGGAAGGCGCTAACAAGGAGGATCCATATCCATATCACATCTTGGGTATCAGCATTTGGAGAAAGAGGAGTCGAGGTCTTCGATTCACGAACTCACGAGTTGCGAAAAGCACTTGCGCTAAGGCCTGGTTGTGGTCGCATGGAGACGTAAGGCTCGCGCCTAGTGTTAAGTTGTGCAAGGCGGGTTTTCATGAAGGACCTGTGGATCGGATTCGTGAGGTTCCAATAGGGATCTGAGGGAGCCTCTTCTTCTCGAGAAGAATTTAGAATGATCATGTGCGGATCATGGCCCGAGGGTCAGGGGTCTGCGTCATAAGGATAAAGGATGAAGATATCAATAAGACTACCTTCAGAACAAGGTATGGTCATTATGAATTCACAGTGGTGCCCTTTGAGTTGTCAAATGCACCTATTGTTTTTATGTGCCTAATGAATGGTGTATTCAAAGAATATCTAGACAAGTTTTTCATAGTCTTTTTGGATGACATCATGGTGTATTCTAAGTCAAAGGAAGAGCATGAACATCATATGAAGATGTTGTTGTAGGTGCTAAGAGAGAACCAATTGTATGCCAAATTGAGCAAGTGCTCATTTTATCAAAAGCATATCAATACTTGGGACATATAATTTCAAAGGATGGGATAGTCGTGGATCCTGAGAATATAGAAGCCTTTAGAGAATGGTGAACACAAAATAATGTGATAGAATTCAGATCCTTTATGGGTCTAGATGGCTATTACAGAAGGTTCATTGCAGGATTCTCAAGGATATCTCACCCCATCACTTCCTTGCAAAGGAAGGAGAATAAGTTTCAATGGACAGAAGAATGTGAGAGAAGCTTCCAGCAATTAAAGAAGTTGTTAACCAGTGCTCTAATCCTGAGGATTGCGGACCCGAATGAATATTTTGTAGTATGTACAGATGCATGCAAAGAAGGACTGGGAGGATTCCTCAGTCAAAATGGGTTTGTAATATGTTATGAGTCTAGGAAACTGAAGGATCATGAAAAGAACTATACAACTCATGATTTGGAGTTGGCAACCATAGTGCACACTCTGAGGAAATGGAGGCACTACCTCATGGGAAGGAGGTTCAAACTGAGGACAGACCATAATGGTCTGAAGTATTTGTTTGATCATCCAACCTTGAATGCTAGGAAAAGTAGATGGTTGTAATTCCTTTGTGAGTATGAATTTGATATTAAGTATATCAAAGGAAAGGAGAACAAATTGGTTGATGCACTCAGTAGAAGAGTGCATGAACTACATGCTACGACCATTAGCATGTATGAAACTGATATTAAAGGAAGAATTTTGGAAGCTGCAAATGCAGATTTGCAGTACCTTGAATTGGTGGAAACGCTACAACAAGGTAAGTTGCTACAGAAAGTGGAAGATTATAAATTGGGAGCTGATGGAACACTCCTGTACAAAAATAGAGTTGATCTACCTAATTTCCAAGAATTGAAAATTATGATTTTGAAAGAAATGCATAATGTGCCTTATGTTGGGCACCCTTGATATCAGAAAACTATGGTAGCAGTCAAGAGCCATTACTTTTGGCTAGGTATGAAGAAAGAAATTGCAGAATACAGCACCAGATGTATGGAGTGTCAGAAATTTAAAGCTGAGCATAGGAACCCAGCAGGGTTTCTATAGCCTTTACCCATTCCTGAGTAGAAGTGGGAAGTGGTGACAATGGACTTCATCACAAGATTTCCTAGAACCAGCAAAAAACATGATTCCATCATGGTGGTGGTGGATAAGCTTATGAAAGCTACCCATTTTATTCCATTGCAGACTACTCACAAGGCAGCTAATGTTGTCGATACCTATATGAAGGAAGTAGCATGATTGCACAGTATTCCCAAGAAAATTGTGTCTGACAGAGACCTGAAATTCACCTCAAAATTCTAGAAAGGGTTATTCAAAGGGCTCAGAATGAATCTAAACTTCAGCACAACCTATCACCCTGAGTCAGATGGAAAAACAAAAAGATTAAACCAAGTGATAGAAGATATGTTAAGGATTTGTGTGATGGACAAACCATCTAAATGGGAATATTATCTACACTTGGTAGAATTTGCCTACAACAATGGGTATCAAGCATCACTAAAGATGAGCCCGTTTGAAGCACTTTATGGCAGAAAGTGCAACACCCCAGTAAGTTGGGATAACCCAACTAATAGGGCAGTGGTTGGGCCAGAGTTGCTTAAGGAAATGGAAGAACAAATGATGAAGATTAAGCAGAATTTGAAGGCTTCCCAAGACAGGAAGAAAAGTTATGCTAATAAGAATAGGACCCATAGGGAGTTTAAAGTGGGTGATCATGTTTTCTTGAAAGTGAAAGCCAACAGAAGTTCCCTCAAGTTGGGAAAGTGTTCCAAGTTGGAAGCCATATATTGTGGACCATTTGAAATCCTAGAAAGGATTGGACCAATTTCTTATATGCTTGCATTGCTTGCATCTATGACTATACATAATGTGTTTCATGTTTCATTGCTTAAGAAATATATACCTAATCCTAATCATGTGATTGATTGGAATGTGATTCAAGTGGAGAAAGAAGGCGTCTTGCAGGTGCATCTGGTGCGTATACTGGACCAAAAAATCAAGCATCTCCATAATCGAGCCATAGGGATTGTAAAAGTCCATAGGACCTGGTACGGTCCTAAGGACACAACATGGGAGAAAGAAGATTCTATGTGGGCGGAGTACCTGTGTCTTTTTGAAGATTTTGGAAATCTTGTTGTTGTTGTGTAAATAAGTTGCACTGAGGACAATGCAAAAATAAGGGGAGGGGATTATAATACCCCAAGGTCGAGCTCCTGCTATAAGTTGAGAGACTTATGTGTTTATTAGGCTGGTGAGCCAAATGCCAAGGCCAATGAGCCTAATTTTGTATATGTAAGTACTCACATCATTAATAAAATTACACTATTGTGTGTAGACCGACCACAAAGAAGAGTTATGGGGGACTAAACTCCACTAGGTAGGGTAATGGAGGGGGGGGCTAAGTGTCTAGGCCTAGGGGCTAAGATAGAAGGGCTTACCTCCAAGGGAATAATATTTTTTTATTATTTCCCAAAGGTCTATGGTTGACTTAAGCAGTGTTGTCCTAAGTTCCTTGGGAAAAGGGAACGAGTGCTAAGTGGAAATCATGTAGCTCCAGGAAGACAAGTGTTGACTTGGGCGCATGTAGTTAAATCTAAAGCGTCAACTCATGTTGGGGGTTCACTTTCCATTCTCCATCCACTGTCTAACCATGAACTAGGGAATCCATCATGGACCGATGGAACCAGTAACCTGGGAGTCAAATCGTGTTGGGGGTTCGCTTCCCATTCGGTGTCACTCCCATGCTTGCGCCTGGACAAGTTTTGAGATCCTTCACCATTGCATCTGCACTCTCGCGAGGTTAGTCACCCTGGAAGAGAGTCATACTCCCCATTGATGTATGTTCCATTGTAACCTACAGATACTTGAGCTAGTTCGTGTGTCTCCTGTGAAGCCTGACACAACTGTAGTCGCATGAGCCGTGTTGTGACTTAGCGTTAGGTTGTTTTCATTTTGGGTGCCCATAACCATTTCTTGTTGTTTTTGTTGTCACCCGTATGTTAGCTAAACATTGTTTTAATATTTCTTAGGAGATGAACTGAAGAAGCAGGTTGTTAGGCCTATGAGCAACGCTCCCAGGTGAGAGAGTTTGTTGGGAAGTGAGTTCTCCTAGAAGGGAGTCACGTAGAAGCTACAGTACTCTGAGACTTTTGGTCCAGCCTGTTGCTGAAGCCCAACGTAAGGGAGGTGTACTAGTCGATGGAATTTTATTAGTGAAGGTGTACCCTCCTGGGGTGGAGAAGGCGTGTGGAGAATGAGGGTATGTGGGTTGTGGGTGTAAGTGGCTCCTGGGATAAAAGATACTTCCTGTTTTTTTGTGCAAATTTCTTGTTGTCCTTGCCAAGCCTAGAATACCCTTTCTCGATGGAGTTTAGTCCCAGCTCGGAGGTGACCTACTGTTGAGAGTGACGAGAAGCATGGTCTAAGGCTGGGAGGTTCGTGGAAGGTATGCACGCAGTTGGTGGATTTACTCCAGCTAAAAGATAAGTATCATTTATGTGCTTAATGATGTATTTTATGCATGTTTGGGTTACTTGAAATGTATCGTGTGTTCCGTTGCATGTGGACTTACTGTTAATATCAATTGCATCTGTATGGTAGCAGTAATTCAGTGTTAATAGTTTTAAATTCATTAAAATGCAGGTTATATATGTGTGTGTATGATTTTGCATGGTAGCATTAACCATCTTGTTGGATGGCCAGGTTGTTTGGGTAGCATTATCAAAGTTTAGTGAAGTGACATGTTGGTCGTCAGGGGTGTTATAGTTTCCCACTTCACTGCTCATAGGGTGTGTGGTTTCCGAAAGGATTTTGCACATAAAATTTGAGAGATCTAGAGGTGTCACGATATGGCCCACTGATTCATTTTTATAAGAGTGAAATATGATATTTTACTTGTGACTTTATCAATTTTTTTGGATTTCAATTGGATTGCAGTTTTTGGCTTGATTAAATTCATTTTCAACAATTATTATGCATGTAAATTAATAAAATTTCAAACAAAGATATCAATTATTGTGCATGTAAATTAATAAAATTTCAAACAAAGAGGCAAAATTGTTTGTGATAAATTTATCATAATTGGGCATAACCTATGTTGTTAATAAATTTTGAGTATAAGATGAATTTATTTTTGCAATCAAAAATGTAATTTAAACAATACAAAACTGTAATTTTTTGCAAATTTATGTCGTAGGATTCTGAAAACCAAAGCATAGACGAGTTAGAGAGATAATATTGTGTTTGTAGTTAACTAACTTCAACACAATTAACGTTATAAATATATCCAAAATATTGTTAATAAATATTGAGTAAGAGGTAATATTGCTTTTGGTTAATTGATTACACAATTCAGTTAGTTGTAAGAGTAAAATGTAAAACTACTTCTAATTAGTTCAGTGAAATTCGACATAATCTGTTTTTTAGATTTCAGTTCGTAAATAGTTGGGAATTTTGTTTTTGTGCAATTGGGAATAATCTTTGTTTTAGATTTCAGTTCAAAAATAGTTGGGAATTCTGTTTTTGTTTGTTTAAATTTGTTTCCTACTAAAATTATGCATGCAAACTAGTAAATCCTAGAGTAAGAGGTAAAATTGTTTTTGGTTAGTTGACTACCATTAGGCTTAGCCTGGATTAGTCCCATATTTCTTAACTAAACTTAGGATTAGGCTGAGGACATTTACTCAGAGATATATGTTGGTAGATTACCTTTATTAGGCACTAGTCTGGTTTTCCTTGCAACTCTAAGATTTTGGAATAAAAAAAATTTAGGCATGATCCAAATTATTTTGATAACGAAATAAAGGCAGAGATATAACAATGAAATATACAAAGATATTGCAATAACCAAAAGGTTTGTGGGACCTTATGGGGTATTTGATACGTCAACTTCTAGAGAGTCGTTTGGAGAGCATGATAACTCACATTTCAATTAGTCCAAATGCCCAAAAAATGTCGTTTAGGGCCTCAAAACTGCCCCCGAAGTTCAGGACCCGAAAAACTGTAGAAAAACTGCCAAGGTGGAAAAATCTATTTTGAGCCAATGGAATAGGTGGGTGGCCACCGATATCCATCTAAATCAAAGAATGAATTAATAGTAAGCTAGAGTGAGTTTGTATGATTCCTGGCTTTGTACTAGTTTATGCAAGTTGGTTGGCTTTAGATGACATCGTCACAATTAGTCATAATGAATAAGATGCATGAACTGAGTCATAATGAATAAGATGCATGAACTTTCTGGAGATAAACTGTGTAGTATATTTAGAAACGTTTTTATAAATACTACACAATTTATTTCCAAAAAAATCATGCATCAACAAAACTATTTGTAGATGTTTTTCTCAACTAAGCTCTCTAAACTGGCATATGGATATGTAAGTATAGCTGAGACAACAGTGACCAAGTTGCATCTTATCTTAAAATATTACATCACTGAAATTTAGATTTGGATGGGTTGTTTTTTTTTCAATATAGATGACTCTCTAGGCAGAGTTCAAACTTGATAACAATGTCCTTCCCATTACAATATGTTCAATATGCTTAGGAGAAGTAGGTTTTTAAATGGAGTTATTGATCTACTTCTCTCTTATTGATCGCTTATGTTGATATGTTGTTGTTCTTACAAAGGAGATTGGTTGCAAGTGCTTCAGAGATCTTTTTATTGCATCAAGGCTCTCATGGATTTTGGCACTGTGAGAACCTCAATCTTTGTAAATATTCAAATGCAAATTTACGGTTTTTTTTTAATATTTTATGTCGGTCACATGAGGTTTCTTATTATATCTATGGAGGTTATTTAAGATTATCAATTGATTTGTTGGTTTCAAATGAACCTTATTTCGTGGGTGTAATAAGGGATACTTAAATGGTTTTTTTTAATAAATATTCAAATTGAAATTTAGATATAAAGTTGATGAAAAGTATTAATTTATAATAAATAGATTTAAGTTTTTTATCTTCTCTAACTTAACTCAGAGATGGTTATAAAAGTTTGTAGTCGTTTTACTTTTGATCCTTTTGATCTTCTCTTCTCTAACCATAATGAGAATGAGTAAACTATTCCCTTTAATAATAAATATCGCAACTAAGGAAAATTAGATGGGTTAGTTATTCTGATTATAAAGTCATAGCCAGTCATAGAGAGTTGAGCATTAATTATAATTAGAATTTTAAAAAGAATGATTATAAGGTTAAACATATATTTATTAGAGTAATTTAGTAAGTGGACAAAATCACTTCTTTTGAATGGTAATTCTCCCCCAAATCCAATAGAAATTTTGTTGAGAGTTATAGTCGTTGGTTGGTTACAACACATACCTTCAATTACAATTAGTTAGAGTTTTCTCAAGCATTTGGCTTTCCATATGCTTGAAAATGCTTGTATATTTCATGTTTAAATGTAGAAGTCCGTGAGGTTCTTCATGAGACTTGTAAACCATTTCTCCACTAGTTCACTGAGCAATAAAGATATATATTGCCCTCTTTATTCATCTTTGTTGTCTGATGTGCCATGATTCTCTATTTTCTATGTTCATGGATTTATGGTTGCAAGCTTGAATATATAAATTGGTATCATAGCGAAGGAAAGAAGCGTGTCGAATTTGTATATCCTGGTTGTGTGATATTGGAGGCCAAATTCGTATTAAATGGTCATGTGAGACATTAAAGGAGAGTTGAACTAGAGGTGAAATATGTGTGAAGGTTGATCTGTGTTTGAGTCAAGTAATAATCCACTTTAAATCCTCACATAGGTCACTGATCCTTGGAGAAAGGATGAATTGATTGTAGAAATCGTTGGGTTTGTTTTCGAGTCGAGTAGTGGAGGTCGTGAATAGAGGCTCGAGGGTTTCTCATGCACAAAGAAGAAAGGTCAATCTGTGAAGAGAGTCAAGGGTTTCTCGAAGAGTTGAGGGTCGAGTCGAAGAGAAAAGGAAGGAAGCACACAAGCTAAGGGGGGTCTAAGAGGCCACAATCCATGTCTTTGTTCGTCACACAGAGGAGAAATCCAAAGTCATGAGTCTAGAACCATGAGGTCGCTAGTTTGGACAATATTTGAGGGTACCGCAGAGATTTATAATATTATTAAGCGTTGAGGGTTGTTGTCGTTGACTAAGAAAGGTTTCTCACTTCCTAGGATAAGGTCGTGGATCCAAGTCGAGCCGTGAGGAGAACGAGGGGTCGTTGTTATCTAAGATTGGATCATGTCATGAGACAAGTGTGGACTACCCAAAACCTGCTACTTTGTGTGTGCAAGTGTTTCTCACAAGAGGGCCAAAGAGCCACAAGATAATTAATTATTGTGGAAGGTTTGGGGTGTGAGGTTGGAGTAGTGGATCCCCCATTGTTAGAGAAGTGGAGTTTCCTAGCATTGAATAAATTGTTACCACTAAATTACTGCCCATGTATGTTGTTGAAGAAGAATTCGAAAGTACACCTAATTTTTTGCGTAGAAAGAAGGGGTCGAGCAGTGTGAAGAGGCAACAAACTAGTGAACCTATGTGGAATATCCATTCCACACACATATTTTGTTTTTTAATCCCTCTTCATATAACCAATGTAAATAGGATGCATTCAAGTAGAGATCGCAAGGGTTTCTTGGACACAGTTTGGTGGAAGGTTGTGAAGGGAGTTTTTGTTAGAATTTGGTGTTTGTTATGATGGCAAAGGTCAAGGTGGAGCACTTAAAGTGTCTAAGGGTAGTTTTGTGGTAATGAAGGAAACAAATATTGGGAATTTTTTACAAGCTAGAAGGGAACACTGAAATAAGTGAAACAATGGTGGTATCTAAGGAAGCAATTTAATCTACTTATTTATGGAATTAGTGATTGGACCATATGAACAAGAAAGGGATGGGGTTGTAGGTATTGGTAAATCGTAAGTTACTTCCAGACTTACAATATTTGAAGTTATGCAAGTTTTATATCTCGGTTGGTTATAGTGACAAAGTTAAGGGATGTAGAATGTGGGATACCACTACCCACAAAAATGATCACTAGTAGAGATATGTATAAATGGAACAATCAAAAGTTGTTTAGGATCGCAAAGGGATATTTGTTTGGAAATGAAAGGAACTATTGTATGGCCTAAATGTAACCAAGAAATGGTACAAGATGTTTGATTGCTTCATGGTGTGACAAAATTTCTTAAAGAAGTGAGTATAACCATTACGTTTTCTTTGAAAGTTTGGACAATGGTACATTCATTATCTTGGTGTTATATGTTGATGATATGCTTGTTGCAAGCCAAATCATGATTAAGATTTGTAGGTTAAAGACTCAATTTGCTAAGATGTTTTAGATGAAGTATTTAGGAGAAACAAAACAAATCTTGGGCATAGATGTACACATAGACAAGAAAAATGGTAAGTTGTGGTTATCACAAAAAAATTTCATGGTGAATATATTGATGAGATTTAGTATGAACATTGTGAAACCCATAAACATCCCTTTATCTTTCCATTGTAATATTTCTTCAATTTTATTTCCTAGTAATCAGGAAAAAAATGATTATATGTCTTTTGTACCATATGCAAATACATTAGGAAGGTTGACGTTTGTGATGAAATGTTCAATACTAGATATTTCACATGTAGTTAGTGTTGTCAGTGGACACATGGAAAAACCAGACCATTGGAAATAGGTGCTTCGGTATCCTATAGGCATAAGTATCACCTACAATGGTTGCAATGATTTATTTTGTGGTTATGTTGATTTAGATTTGCAGAAGATTTGGACAAGAGAAGATCTATCTTAGGTTGTGTCTCGCATAAATGCAAGGATCTATTGGGTAAGTTTGGACAAGTACAGGATAAGATGTTATGTGGTAGTCAAAGTTTTGTGTATTTGACAAGTTCTCTAGAATATCAAAATGGGACAAGGTATCATTTTGTAAGACAATTTATTGATGAAGGTAGAGTGGTCCATACTAGGGAAAATTGTGCAAAAATTGTGCATACATGTTTACAAAACCAATTCTGTTAGAGAAGTTGCAGTGGAGTTTGGATTCTCTTGGATGGTAGAAAAGGTGATGATTGAATTATTTGGGCAAGGTATTAGACACATTATTTTCAAGGTGGATATTGTTAGGTGGTGACAACACATACCTTAAGTTACAACTTGTTGGAGGTTTCTCAATCATTTGGATTTCCATATGCTTGAAAATGCTTGTATATTTAATCTTTAAATGTAGAAGCTCGTGAGGTGCTTCATGAAACTTGTAAACCATTTCTCTAATAGTTTATTGATCAATACAAAGATATATTTCCCCCTTGTTTTTCTTTGTTGTCTGATGTGGTGTCATTCTTTATTTTATCTATTCATGAATTTTTTATTGCAGGCTCGAATACAACAATTGGTATTAGAGCAAAGGAAGGAAGCACATCGAATTTGTACTTCCTAGCTGTGTGAGAGATTGGATGTCGAATTTGTATTGTCTAGTCGTGTGAGACATTAGAGGAGGGTTGAATGGGAGGTGAAGAATGCATGAAGGTATATCTGTGTCTGAGCCAAGTAATAATATGCTCTAAAGCCTTGTGGAGGTCACCAAGCCTTGGAGAAAGGTTGAACTATTTGAAGAAATCATTGGGGTTGTTCTTGAGCCAAGTAGTGGAGGCCATGGATAGAGGCTTGAGGGTTTCTCATGCTTAGAGAAGAAATTTTGATCTGTGAATATGGTCGAGGTTTTATTAAATAGATGTGGTTCAAGTCGAAGAGAAAAGGAAGGAATCACACAAGTGAAGGGGGTGTGAGAGGTTGCAAACCATGTCTCTATCACGCAGAGGAGAAATATCAAGTCGTGAGTCTAGAACTGTGAGGTTGTTGGTTTGGATAATAGTCGAGTATATCACAGAGATCACTAAGATCATTGATGGTTGAGGGTTATTGTCGTTAACCAATAAATGTCACTCATTTCCTAAGAGAAGGTTACGGAGTTGATTCGAGTTGTGAGGAGAACAAGGGGTCATTGGTATGTGAGATCGGATCCTGATATGAGATGAGTGTGCACTACCCAGAATTTTATACTTCGTTCATGTTACACATTATTTTGGTCACCCCAGTGATCCACTGACAACATGTGTTCATGTTCCCTGAAAATATAAAAGAGTCTTTCTACATGGGAAAGGTGATTTTATTTCCTCTGCCAAAAACCATATGAAGGAAGGTCATCGCAGGATGTTCTATTCATAGGGTGCGATGATGCCTGATTTCCGCATTCTGCACTACACTTGGACTGCGATGTCATCATAGGATTCAAAGTATGTAGGGTGCGATGATGCTTAAAGCTTGGGAAAAGTCAAATTTCATGAATGTTCTAGAAGGGGATCTTCTAGAAGATGAGGTGGCCTCCGATCGGTTTGGATATTACTCGCTTATATGATTTGGTCGGATCATATTAATATCCTCATCCATCTCTCTTTCACACTATATAAAGAGAGATATATCATGGAAAAGGCTAACGTTGAATAGACTAAGATTTGTATGGAGGGTTCTACTTCAGGTTATTCCGGAGAACTTTGCTTTAGTTCTACAAGATATATGGTGGATCTTCTTCATTCAAAGGCTTTGGAGAAAAGGTGTGTGTGTTAGAGAAAAGGGCCATTGAAAGGGGACCTTAAAAAATCAAGGCTTTGGTTGTATTCTCCACTTTCTATTTAATATGATACAACGATGTGTTTCTTTCACATAAAACTAGTCTTGTTTTATTGTATGATTCCTTGATCACATGCATAGGTTCTTGTTGAGTATATTGTATTGCTTTCACTTTGGTTGGCTTGTGTTCCCTTGCAGGTTCAATTTCACATGAGGAGTATTAGAATGGAGCTAGGATGGCAATGGCAAGAGGAAACGACATTTAAAAGGTATGTTGTCTATCTCTTGTTAGCTAGTAAACTCAATAATTAAAGCCTAGGGAAAGTCTTATATTCTATTTTGTTTTGATCTAGTTTCCAGTGGGATCTAGGGAGATCTGTTTATGTTTGCATTTACCGATTAATCCAATAACAGTGCATGCAAGGGTTTCTCACAAGAGAGCCAAAGAGCCACAAGAGGTGTTATTGTGGAATATTTGGGGTGTGATGCTGGAGAAGTGGGTCCTCCATTATTAGAGAAGTGGAGTCACCTTGCATTGGAAAAATAGTTACCAACGAATTGCTACCCATGTATCTTGTTGTAGAAGAATTCAAAAGTGCGCCTGATGTTTTGTGTAGAAAGAAGGGGTCGAGCAGTGTGAAGAAGCAACAAACTAGTGAACCTGTGTGGAATATTAGTTTTGCACACATATTTCATTTTTAAATCCCTCTTCATATAACCAGTGTAAAGAGGATGCATTCAAGTGCAGGTCGCAAGGGTTTCTTGGATGCATTGATCTGGTGGAAGGCTATGAATGGAGTTTTTGTTAGAATTTGGTGTTTTTTCCAATGGAAAAGGTCAAGGTGGAGCACTGAAAGTGTCCAAGGGTAGTTTATTGGTAATGAAGGAAACAAATATTGGGATTTTTTTACAAGATGGAAGGGAATATTGAAATAAGTGAAGAAACGATGCTATCTAAGTAAGCTAGTGCATCTAATTGTTTATGGCATTAGCGTTTGGTCCATATGAGCAAAAAAGGGATGGGGTTGCAGGTATCGGTAAACCATAAGTTACTTCCAGAATTACAATCTTTGAATTTATGCAATTTTTATATCTTTGTTGGTTATAGTGACGAAGTTAAGGGTTGTAGATTGTGGGATCCTACTTCCCACAAAAATTATCACTAGCAGAGATATGTATATGGAACAATCGAAAGTTGTTCAGGATCGAAAAGGGAGATTTTTTTTCAAACTTAGGGAATCATTGTATGGCCTAAAGGTTGTTGAAATGTTTTAACTGCAAATAGTATTTTATTTATTATTGAGTCATTATTAATTAGATCAATCCCCTTTCGTGGATTGATCATGTCGGGCTTTGTAAATGACCAAACCCTAATAATATCATGCTAATTAAGAAGTTGACCCCCGGGCCTAATTAAAGTGGTTTTAGCCACTAAGTGAAGAGGTCGGCCTTTCCTAGTGAAGAGACACAACCCTAGTGCTCCTCATCTAGTATAAATAAGATATGCTAGCACCTCATTCATTCACTCACTCATCTAGTGCGAAATTTTGAAGGAAGTTGCAGTTTCCAATTGCCAGAAGAAGGAAGAGAGATGTGCATTGATCAGTGTTGGATATTCTCTAGTGTTTGGTTTATTGTCTTGGCATGGTATTGGCTATCTATATTAAGGAATTTTTTGTTGGGTTTTCTCCCCCATGAGGGTTTCCCAATATAAATGTTGTGTATCTTGTGAATTTGTTTCTCTCAATGATCCTGCATATGTTATTATTGTCTAGTGAATTGAAAAGAAACTTAATATCTACTCTAAAATTAACATGGTATCAGAGCTAAGCTGAAGAGATAACCTTTCATTGGATAAGCAAAAAGGTCATTGTTGTCGTACAAGAAAATTAAGGTTTTTTGTTCAAGAAGAATTTCAGCCTAAAAACTTCTAGTGAAGTGCGCCCTATCCCAACGAACTTATTGGTAGCTTGAGCACACTTTTTCAGTGGACATAACTCCCATAAAGTGAAACCCTAGTTTTCACTAGTACCAAAAAACCAGGAAACTAGAATGAGTACCAGAAGTACCAGTCAAGATTTGTGCAAGCTCAGTTTCAAGGGGTAAAATTTGTATTTTCAGAAAATTGACTGCACTAGGATACTCGCCTAAGCCAAGCACACCTCCTGGTAAATTCATATCTAAATTATGAGCACTTTCATTTTTGGTCATTTTTCCTAGCTCCAGGTCAAGATGTCTGCAAGCACCAATATTGTTGACAAGTTAGAAGGTGTGGATAACTTTCGTTCCTGGAAGTATAGGATTGCACTCAATCTTGAAGAGAATGACCTAGCAAGATTCATCAAAGAAAATGTACCATAACCCGCAGATGCTATAACTAAAGAAAAGTACCAGAAGGACATGGTTAGGGCCAAAAGAATAATTGCATATTCTATCAAAGATCACTTGATCCCTCAAGTGGAATCTAAGAATATCCCAAAATAAATGTTTGATTCCTTAACCAGATTGTATGAAGGAAGAAAATTTAACTGAAATATGAACTTGAGAACTCAACTCAAGATACAAAGATGCAGAAAGGAGAAACAATTCATGAATATTTCTCTAGAATCTCTCAATTAAAGGAACAACTAGAAGCAATTGGAGATACCCTAGATGAATATTAACTCATAATGAAATCTCTTAATGGTCTCAGAATACCTTGGGATGCATTCATCCAAACCATTTGTGCCAGAAAGGAGAAACTACAATTTGATAGTCTTTGGGAAGAATGTGTTCAATAAGAAGCAAGAGTAGCTAACCAAGAAGCAATATTATTAAGGGATAAATATCAATCCCTAGATGCTCATGCTAAAGGAGGAAAGATAAGGTCGCACTTCAAGAAGGAGACCCAGCTACATAAGGAGTCTCACTCCCCAAATATATTCATCCATAAAGAATCTCACCCTCCAAGGAGATTCCAGAAGTTTCAAAAAGGACAACGAAGAGAAAAGGATTTCTCATCCTATCAATGTTACCATTGTGAGAATATGGGACATATTTCTAAGAATTTTCCAGCTAGAAGAGAAGAATAAAAGAAGAGAAACAAAAGGAACCATGCCCATAGAATTGATGGTGAAGAGCCACCCACAAAGATGATTAAAGAAAAGATTGAAGACTATGTCTTAATCTCTGCCCTCTCCAGATCAGTGTCACCTGGTGAGGATACTTGGCTCATAGATAGTGGTGCTTCCAAGAACATGATAGGTTAGAGAAACATTCTCTCTATCCTTACAAAAAAAAAAAAAAAAAATTCTCTAGAAAGTTACACTTGGATATGATTAATAGTACCCTATCAAAGGAGTGGGAGAGTCAAATTACAAACTTGATTTAGGGACCCCAATGAAGATGAAGGATGTACTATATGTACCAGGTTTGACGAAGAATTTGATTTCTATCTCATATTTAGATAAGAAAGGCTTCAGGGTTGCATTCATAGATGGTGAAGTTCACATGTGTCCTAAATGAAAAACCATAGAAGATGCAGTTGTTATTGGAACAGAAGAAGGTGGCCTATACAAATTAAAAGGTCGCTCAGATGTAGCCATGATTCACTCCATTGAGAGTTTGTGTGAACTTTGGCATAGAATACTAGCTCACATCAACTACAAGGCCTTACCATATGTGAGCAAGGAAGTTATAGGTCTACCAAATTTCAAGGTTGACCATGAAGGTGTGTGCAAAGGATGTGGACAATGAAAGAACAACACGAATCCTTTCCCGAAGAGTGAATGTAAAGCTGAAGGAGTCTTGGAGCTCATCCACTCAGATGTATGTGGCCCAATTCCATCTACCTCTCTTAGTGGGTATGTATAATATGTTTACTTCTTGAAGTCAAAAGATGAAGTGCTTGGGAAATTCAAATAATTCAAAGCCTTGATAGAAAATCCCTCTGAAAGAAAAATCAAGATACGCAGGTCAAATAATGGAGGAGAATACACCTCAAAAGAGTTTGTAAGATTTTGCAAAGATTTTGGGATTAAGAGGGAGCTCACCACTACCTACAATCCTAAAAAAAATGGTGTAGCAGAAAGAAATAAGAGAACTATAATGGAAGCAGTGAAGACCATGATCCATGATCAAGATCTTCCCATGCACTTATGGGCATAAGCATCAAGAACAACAGTGTATGTACAAAATATATTATCCCATAGTGTACTTGGGTTCAAAAAACCCGAAGAAATGTTCTCCGGAAAGAAGCCAGAAGTAAGCCATCTCCAAATATTTGATTTTCCATTATTTGTACACATTCTGAAAGAGAAGAGAACCAAGATGGACCCTTCAGGAAATAAGTGAATATTTGTTGGATACTGTGAGGTCTCTAAGGCATTCTGAATTTACATACCAAGTTATCATCATATTGAGATCAACAGAGATGTAACCTTTGATGAAGATGCAGCACTCAAGAAATCAAGGAGATGCCATCTTGAAGAAGTATATGAAGAAGAACATGTGGCTCCCAGAGTTGCAGAACCAATGAGGGAATTCACAGTTTCCCCTGATGAGGAGATTCCAAAAGATAATGACATGATAGAATCTCAAGAAACTCCCCAAATGATGATATTTCACAAGAGAAAGACCAATGTGAGTGGGAAATCCCACTTATGGACTTAGCATTTAAGGGCTCTAATCATGCATGCAAAAAATGACCATTTAAAGGCCTCTACTTTTTCCTATTCTCCCACCACAAAACCCTGCATTCATGCAATACAAAGGTGCAAACAAGATTAGGTAAATCTACCTTAAATCCTTCATTTGATGTTGATCCCTTCGCTTTCACTCCTTGACTGCAAGACTCCTCCCAAAGCTAACCTACATTCACACATAGACAAATAGAGAGTTGCAAACATGCATTTCATATACTAATTGTTGGGTTAGATGTGACAATATCATAAAATAAATACACAATTTGAACACATAATATGGTGGGACGAAAAAAGTATTCGTTTTTGTATTAATATTCACAAGAGTATACTTACAATATGTGGCTGACACTGCTGCTCGAACCTAGTCCTAGGCTCCTCTTCACAACACACCAATTACTCAACCTCACAATACAATTGTAGGAAATTGGGGCAAAGGGGGGATAAATTTGGGCAGATTTTCTATGCTCTTATTCTTCTTTTTCAAATGGGACCCCTACCCCTTCTTTTATAAGTAGTTATCCAGTTGAATGACTGGCCATAGGCATTCAAATGGTTTTAGAAATTTCCCGAAACTCTGTTTCACGTATGCAACTTTCCATTTTTCATGCTTTTATCAATATATGTGAGTTGTAGAAAGCCTGAATGCATATTGATGTGTGAATACGCGGGCTGTAGAAGGCCAGGGCGCATGTGGCTCAAAAAAGAGGGCTTTTTAGAAGAGCTTGGCTCAAGAAATTGGCAAATAGTAGGGCTTGAGGCTAGGGATGTAGGTTGGGTGCAAATTAGGCTTATAACAAAGACAACTTGGGCAAGGGAACTAATTCAAGATGGAGAGAAGTATGGTGCCCTAGAAGGAACCATGAGAAAAGTCAAGAAACCTAAGCCATTCTTCAGTTATATGGATTTGATGTGTGATCTCATAGAGAAGGATCCTACTTGCTTTGAAGAAGCCATTCAGAAAAAATAATGGGCATATGCCATGACAGAAGAATACTAATACATTATAAAGAATAATGTATGGGAAATAGTTCCCAGACTGAAGAGAAAAGATGTGGTATCTTCCAAATGTCTATACAAGATAAAACATGTTGCTGATGGAAATATTGAGAAATATAAAACAAGGTTTTTAGCTCATGGATTTTCTCAAAAGGAAGGCATTGATTATGAAGAGATGTTTTATCTTATAGCCAGATACACTTCTATCAGAACCATCATAGCCCTTGCATCTAAGATGAAGTGTAAGTTACATAAGATGGATGTGAAAACAACCTTCTTGAATGGTGTCATTGAAGAAGAAATGTATATAGAATAACCTCAAGGGTTTGAAGTTGAAGACAAAAAAACCCATGTTTGCAGGTTGAAGAAGCCTCTGTATAGATTGAAGCAAGCTCCTAGAGCTTGGTATGGAAGAATTGAGAGTTTCCTGATGAGCTTGGGCTTTACCAAGAGTAAAGCTAACTCTAACCTTTACTTCAAGGTTATGAATGATGAGCTAGTTATATTTTTGTTGTATGTGGATGACTTATTCTTAACTGGAGAAGAAAATCTCATCACTGATTGTAAGAAGAAGCTCACTGCAGAATTTGAGATGAAAGACCTAGGCCTAATGCACTATTTCTTAGGTCTTGAGGTTTGGAAAAGACCAGAGAAGAACGTCCTTAACAAAGGGAAGTATGCAGTTGAAATATTGAAGAGGTTTGATATGTTGGAGTTTAAATCCATGAATACACCCATGGAAAAAAATTGAAGCTCTTGGTTGATACTTCATCATAATTGGTTGATGCTACGCTGTACAAATAGATCATTGGATCGTTGATGTATCTGATGAATGCCAGGACAGATATATGTTTTGTTGGGAACACCTTGAGTCAGTATCTGGTAGAGCCCAGACGTGTTCACCTTGTTGCTGAAAAACATGTGATGAATACCTGAAGGGTACATTGGACTTTGGTCTTTGCTACAATGGAGATCAAGACTTCAAATTGATTGGTTATTCTGATTCAGATTGGGCTAGAAGTGTTTCTGACAGAAAGATCACTTCAGGATGTTGTTTCAGTTTGGGTTCAGCCATGACTTCATGGCAGAGTAGGAAGCAATCTAGTATTTCTCTCAGCACAACAAAAGAGGAATACATTATTGCATGTTCTGCTAGTTGTGAATCCATATGGGTAAGGAATTTGTTGGCAGGTCTATTTGATCTGGAGATGGAAGAAACCATGATTCTATGTGATAAAAAGAGCTGCATAAAGATGACAAAGAACCATGTGTTCCATGACAAGTCGAAGAATATAGAAATCTAGTATCACTGCATTCGTGATATGGTGGAGTCATAAATATCCAATATGTTGGCACAGATGAAGAGGTTACAAATGTGTTGACCAAGCCCCTATCTCATGTAAAGTTTGAGCACTTTTGATACAAGCTTGGTATATTCCGAAAGGACCTCCCTCGAAAGGGGGAGTGATTTTGATGATATTATGGTATCCTGACCAATAGCGGGTAGCTCAGCTAGGATTTTATATCCTAGGGGACTGATCATACCTGGACAGATCTTGAAGGTACGGTAAGGATGATGTGTCAAAGTACATGTGCATGTATATGCTAGTTATGGTCAGTAGTGGTAGATCCGTTAGAAATTTTATAATCCTAAGGAATCTTATGATTCCTAGGCAGATCTCGAAGGTCCGGTAAGGACGATCTGTCAGAGAACCACATGGTAACTCCGTTAGGATTTTATGTCCTACCTGGGAATCTTATGATTCCTGGGAAGCTCCTTAGGGACTGTCAAAGTACCACAAAATGTTGTAACACATGCCTCATTCGGTTTCCCCATGATGATGATGATGATGTTGCTCCGGCCTTTGTGTTGTGATGATGTTGTTGCTCCAGCCTTTGTGTTGTGATGTTGTTGTTTCTCTAGCCTTTGTGCTGTGATGATGATGTTAGTGTTGATGTTGTATCAGCCTCGTGTTGTAATTGATGATGATGATGTATTAGTGTTATACTAATTGATGTTGATGGAGATGATGATGACGATTCCATTCCAACTCCTTGTTGTGGATGATGATATCGATGATGAGAAAAACTTCTGGTGATTTATAGATATGCCGGTTAGTGTTCCAAATGTTGTTGATGTTTCTTCCCTCTCTCTCTCCTGATGATGTTGTAGAATACCCTTCTTGTTAAGGGGGAGTGTTTAAATATTGTAACTGCAAAGAGTATTCTATTTATTATTGAGTCATTATTAATTATATCAATCCCCTTTTGTGGATTGATCATGTTGGCATTTGTAAATGACTAAATCCCCTTTTTTGGATTGGTCAAATCCTAATTATATCATGCTAATTAATAATCCATCCCCCAGGCCTAATTAAAGTGGATTTAGCCACTAAGTGAAGAGGTCATCCATGTCCAACGAAGAGACACAACCCTAATTCTCCTCATATAGTATAAATAAGAGAGGCTAGTGCCTCATTCATTCACTCACTTAGCTCACTCATCTAGTGTACAAGTTTGAAGGAAGTTGCAGTTTCCAGTTGTCGTAAGAAAGAAGAGAGAGGTACATTGCTCAATGTTGGATATTCTCTAGTGTTTGGTTTATTGTCTTGGAATTGTATTGGCTATCTATATTAAGGAATTTTTTGTTGGGTTTTCTCCCCCGTGAAGATTTCCCAGGATAAATGTTGTGTATCTTGTGATTGTGTTTCTCTCAATGATCCTGCATATGCTATTATATTCTACTAAATTGAAAATAAACTTAATAGATTCTCTAAAATTAACAAAGGTAACCAGACAATGGTACAGGATATTTGATTCCTTCATGGTGAGCCAAAAATTCTTAAGAAGTGAGTATAACCATTGTGTTTAATTTGAAAGTTTGGACAATGGTACATTCATTTTCTTGGTGTTATATGTTGATGATATTCTTGTTGAAAGACAAAGCATGATTACGATTAGCAGGTTAAAGACTTAGTTGGCCAGGATGTTTCAGATGAAGGATTTAGGAGAAACAAAACAAATCTTGGGCATAGAAGTACACAAAGATAGGACAAATGGTAATTTGTGGTTATATCACAACAAAAGTTCATGATGAAGATATTGATGAAATTTAGTATGAACATTGTGAAACTGGTAAATATCCCTTTCGCTTTCCATTGTAATATTTCTTCAAGTTTATGTCCTAGTAGTAAGAAAGTAAATGATTATATGTCTCATGTACCATATGCTAATGTAGTAGGAATGTTGATGTTTGTGATGAAATGTTCAATACTAGATATTTCACATGCAATTGATGTCGTTAGTGGACACATGGAAAAAACAGAGGATTGGAAATGGCTACTTCAATATCCTAGAGGATAAGTATAACCAACACCAGTTCCAGTCATTTAGTCTATGGTTATATTGATTCATATTTATAGGATATTTGGAAAAGAGAATATCTACCTTAGGTTATGTCTCACATGAATGGAAGGATCTATTGGGTAAATTTGGAAAAGTATAGGATAATGTGTTCTATGGTAGTCAAAGTGTTGTGTATTTGACAAGTTGTCCAGCGTACCAAAATGGGACAAGGAATTGTTTTGTAAGATAGGTTACCGATGAAGGTAGAGTGTTCCATACTAGGGAAAATTGTGTAGACATGTTTACACAACCAGTTATGTTAGAGAAGTTGCGGTGGATTTTGGATTATCTTGGCTTGCAGAAAAGGTGATGATTGAATTATTTTGGCAAGGTATCAAGCATATTGAGATTGTTGGGTGGTATACAACACATACCTTCAGTTACAACTCGTTGGATATTTCTAAAGTGTTTGTCTTTCCATATGCCTGAAAACACTTGCATATTTTCTGTTTAAATGTAGAATCCCATGAGGTGCTTCATGAGACTTGTAAACCATTTCTCCATTGGTTGACTAGGCAATGAAGAGATATCTTGCCCCCTGTGTTCATATTTGTTTTATGATGTTTTATAATTCTCTATTTGTGTGTTCATGAATTTATGGTTGCAAGATCAAACACAACAATAGTCCCCCTTGTTGATGGGAACTTCAACCATGGATTTTTTCTGTTTTTTTTTTTTCTGTAAATTAGCTACTCATTCTCTAATAATATTAAAAAAATAGTACATCTCTTCCAGACTAAGATTTGAACTCTACATGGTTCAACCTATGATAATCAAAACTACCAACATTTTTGTCTATACTAGATAGCTTCTTATTCTTAGAGGACATGATACAAAATTAGAAAAATACCAAAAGATAACCATAAACGTGTGCCTACTATGAGACCAAATCGATCTATGATGTAGGGTAGAGGAATAACCCATTCAAATACAAATTGAGTATAAAAAAAATAACCAAGACTTAGCTTTATCACTATTGGTCTTCCCCCTTCGAAGCTAAGTTTACATATTTGTAGATTTGTTGAGTAGTTTTCTGAGCCTTTGTTGCTTGGGCTTGCTCATCTGGGTTTTTCTCCTCCACCAAGACTTCAATCCCTTACACTTCTTATACCATGGCTTCATATTTCCATTCCATAAAGTCCAATTTCTTAAGGATTTATTTTTGTGAGTCCCCCTCTTTTCAACCCGAGCAATAAAGGATTTGTTATGCCAATAGACTCCCATCATATCCATACATTTGGTGTCTCTATATCTAGAAAAAACCATGTTTGGAATCCAATTTAAGAAGTTGGAATCAATAGTCTTAGTTGAGGTATCACCCCTCTTCTCCCTAACCAAATTTTCAATTCCCTACACTTCCTCCTTGATAGAGGTAGAAAACCTCCTATGGTCTCTATTTGTGGCCTCCATTTGGGTTGAGTTTTCTTCTAATGAGGACCCGTCTCAATTCATTTTTTGTGAGCTTGGTCTCTTCCCCTTCGAGCTACATAGTTCACGCTTGCTACATGCTTCCCTTCAAACTGGTTGTCATTCTAATCCATTGAGACTTCCCCCTATATATTTTCCAAACACTATTAATATAACAATGACAATAATAAACTCTTCAAACCCATTATCGCTAATGACACTCACATCCCAACCACAAGGATCAAATTGAAATGGGACTTTTTTATTACCTCCATCGAGCCAAGAAGAGGTGAATGATAAAGATATATAGGTTCATGCAAGGCCCTTACAAGGATATATGGGCCCACCCAAGGATAATCAAGCCCTTGCTTGACAATGCCTAAGGAAATCCAAGCCCCATTAAGAAATGCAGAAAAAATACAGAGAAAAAACAAGAAAACCACATAAGAGACTAACCTCCCTTGTTTTCCATGAAATCTAACAAGATTGTGCTCCAACATACGAATTGTTTGCATAGCATTTTCAAGACATTGTCCACATATGTTCATCATTTTCTTGGAATATGGTTTAATTCTTAGGTGAAGTGGAGAATTGAACTCTAGATGGAAGCACTAAGTGATAATGACTATCGTTTCTCCTCCCTTTTTTGCATGGGGTATCATCATAAGAGTTGGAGTCACAGACTCCCTCAAGTGAATGCACTCCTAACACTTGATACAAGAAACTTCAATCAGGGAACTTTACCCTAAATATTTTAGCATATTTTGAAACTACCCAAATCACCAAAATCTGAAAAATAAAAAGTTAATTAAAACATGACAAAAATTCATTATGAAGAAAAATAAAATAAACACTTCAGCTGATGAATGCTAAAGCAATTTCATCCGATTTGAATTCTCTTCTACCATATCTTTGCGATTGTTTGAATAATAGTTAAGTGTGTATTAGTTTTACAAACCTTTTGAGTCCAAAATCATATTCTTGTTAGGCAGATAGGGTATACTTATTGGAAATGGGCACATTAAATAGGATTTTAATCTTTGATGTGTCTTTTATGGACAAGATTAAATATGAGTGTTTTATAAACGTTAGACTTTTTGAATTTTTTCATAGAAATCTAGCAAAATAGATCTTGGTGAAATGATCTAGATTTAGGAGCGGAACAAATTGATTAAAGACTGAATACCATAAACAAAGAGATAGGAATAATAACACAAATATTCAGTGAACAATATATTCTATTAAATAATGAAATAGACTGAAACTATAAAAATGTAGAACTGAAACTTGCTTGAATGGTGGTAGCTATCTCTAAGAAGAGATGTGGCTACTACGTGCATCCATCTTAGCATAACGAATTAAAATGAGGCTCCATAGGCCCTTTTCATATTACTCATGAATGCCAAAACCCTAGACATCCAAAAACCTAACCCTATAAGGTGAAACACCAAAATTCATGTGGGCCCTATGGGTAAGTTGGTGTAATTTGGTACCTCATCTTCCTAGGGTCATTAATTTTGTATATGACCTCCATTTTAGGTGTGTGATATCCTGTTGGAAAGGTATTTCAAAGAAATACGCATTCCACCATCAGAATCTAACTCTGTCTATAGTCTTATTGTGGTGAGCCAAAAAAACAATGTTTACGGACCCAAAACAGCCTTGAAAGTACAACAAGATGTGCTGACATGAAAACATACAAAATAGGCCAGTTGGATTAGGAGAGAGGCCACCCATATTCACCTGGAGAATGTGTGAGTCTCCAGACAACCCTAGAATTGTATAATTCACAATTATAAAGCAGTACAGAAAGATGCATTCAACAAAAATGGACATGAGGATCCAGTTGGAATAGGTGGGTGGTCACCAATATCCATCTGGATCAATCCTCCCCCTTAGGAAGAAATGGTCTCCATTGTGTTGAGTTTCTCGATCAGGTGAGGAAACTTCTGTTGGATTTGGCCCCGGGTGCGCCACTTGCCTTGGTGTAGGATTTTCCCTGCCTTGACAACCCAATAAAGTTGGATCTGTTGTCGGTGAGTGCCCTTGAACTGTGTGTCCACTATCTGATCGGTGGATGCTTGTTCCATGTAGTCATGGTTGAGCTCTGTTGGTGTCAATTGTTCAACTATCTCATAGGTGTCCAATAATGGTGGAAAATATAGCCGAAGGAGGTCCACATTGAATACTGGATGCAAACCAAGGAAGGGTGGAGTGTTGAGCTCAAAAGAATTGCTACCCACACCCTTGGTGATAGTGTAAGGCCCATAACGAAGTGGTCGAAGCTTCCAATGGGGCCCGATGAGACACTCCTTCTGCAAATGTAACCATACTTTGTCGCCAACCTAAAACTGGTATGGTACCCTGTGTTTATCATGGTGTTGCTTGTAACTAACATTGGATTTCTGCAAAATCTCTTGGACCTGTTGGCGGATGTGTTGAATATGATCAATGAATCTAGTGGCTTTGTCGATCACAAATTGATCAGGGTAAGAATTTTTCTATGTGGTGGCAAGAGGAAGTGCAACATCAATGGGTCCTATTATCCCTGATTTTTAGGGATAGCCAGGAGATCATGTCTTGAGGCCCATAGGTCCTAGACATGGAGTACCAAGAGCAGGATTGACCTGAGCATGGCCCTGGAGGGCCCATCCTTTTCTTCTTCCATCAGTTTTATTTTGTTAGCTGCAACAACATCCATCACCATCGGCTTGGTCTTGTATCAGACGAGGTTCTTGCTTCATGAGGTAATTGGTCCAGGTATCATGGTATGTGTCACTTTTTATCATTAAAACCTTTAAATATATGCATCTTATTCCTTTTATCTCTAACAACTGCTTGGATCTTACATTATCCCACTTGACCATGCTCTAGGGGATTGACAGGGTATTCTAGCAAGTCGATGCCCATAGGTCTAGGTTTGCCACTGGGGATTTCTGAAAAGCCATCGTCCGCTCTGATCATAACACCACTATTTCATCTTGTCTCCCGCTCACCTGTCCCATTCCCCTTGTCTGGGCATTGGGTTGACCTGTTTGTAGGATTGCACCTTATCTCATAGGAAGAAGGGGCTAAAGGCCCAGAAGGTAAAAGCAGTTGGTAAAAGATAAGAGCCTAGAAATAAAACCTCGAGATGCTTCACCCAGGGATCCCCGAGAAGGCAATAAAAGGCCTCTCAATAAGAAACAAGAGGGACCCAGAAAATACAAACAAGACCTTTTCAAGAGGATAGGGGGTCTCATCATGAGCCAGCCTATTAGGTTCATGGGTGTTATTGGATAAATCCGTAAGTGCGGACACAAACCGATCTCCCTAGATCCACCTGGATCTAGAACAAAACAGGATAGAACATGAAGCTTTCCTTAAGTTTTAGATATTGAATTTACTAACTAAAGAGAGATGAGTGACATACCATTTAAATGTCACTTCCTCTCGCCATCGCCATCTTAGCTTCGTTCCACCACTCATACAAGAATGATCCTGCAAAAGAACGTAACCAACCAAAGTGATAGCAATAGCATAAACTCAATATAAACCTATGTATGTGATCAAGGAATCATACAATAAAACACAACAAGCTTTATAGGAAAGAATCATATTACTGTATCATATTAAATGTGAAAGAGAGATTACAACCATGGCCTTGATGTCGTAAGGTCCCTTCCAACTATCCTTTGTTCCCCACACACTTTCACTCCAAGAATTCTGAGAGAATAGATCTGATGATATTCACAATCTATCTTGACAAAGAAAATCTCAAAGCCACTCCAACCAAGCTAATAATTCCAAGCCAACCAAAAGCTAACAAGCTCAAGAACCCAAGCTAAGCTCAAGCTTAAGAACCCCTTCTCCATGAGAGCTCCTCTCCTTTTATAAGTTGAAGAGGATGAGGTG